>JADNRV010000270.1:0-64922 GCA_015499995.1 Flammula alnicola
ACGAGTTTGAGGAACTCGGTGTCAAGTGCTGGGCACACCGATTCAGACGATCATCACCACCGAGGATCGCCAGCTCTTTGCATCAGCGATGGAGGAGATCGGGGAGAAGTGCGCAGAGAGTCATACGGCGACTACGCCAGACGAGGCCGTCGCTGCTGTGGCTATCGGGTACCCTGTTATAGTTCGTGCTGCCTACGCTCTCGGAGGTCTGGGATCGGGCTTCGCGCAGAACGAAGCTCAGCTGCGCGCATTGTGTAGCAAGGCCTTTGCCACTAGTCCTCAGGTCCTCGTCGAAAAGAGTATGAAGGGTTGGAAGGAGATCGAGTACGAGGTCGTGCGTGATTGCAGAGACAACTGTATCACTGTCTGTAATATGGAGGTCAGTCTTTCTCCCTCCCTTTTTTTCTCTGTCTGCGAAATGAAGCCCTGATGTCCTCTATAGAACTTCGATCCTCTCGGCATTCACACTGGAGATTCTATTGTCGTTGCTCCTTCGCAAACGCTGGACGACTCCGACTATAATATGCTGCGAACGACCGCCATCAACGTCATTCGCCACTTGGCGTCGTTGGCGAGTGCAACATCCAGTATGCACTCAACCCTGTCTCGCAGGAATATTGTATCATCGAGGCTAGTCTTTTTCTTTCTTTCTGAGCTGTATACGCCTTTACTCACTCCAATTGATTTTTTAGGTAAATGCCCGTCTGTCTCGTTCATCCGCTCTGGCCTCCAAAGCCACGGCTACCCTCTCGCTTTCATCGCGGCAAACTTGGTCTCGGAATTCCGTTGAACGAGATCAAAAACTCCGTCACGAAAGTCACCTCTGCTGCTTCGAGCCAGCTTGGACTACGTCGTTGTGAAGATTCCACGATGGGACCTTAAAAAGTTCAACCGCTTAGCAGGCTGCTGAGCAGCAGCATGAAGAGTGTCGGAGAGGTGATGAGTATTGGGAGGACATTTGAGGAGACGATACAGAAGGCTATTCGGCGATTGATGATCAGTTCTCTGGGTTCGCCAAGGTGTGTAATTTTTAAATGTGTGTGGGGTTGTTGCTGATGAGATTTTAGAATGACTTTGTCGAGAACATTGATGAAGAGCTCGTGAACCCAACAGACAAGCGTATCTTCGCCATCTCGACGGCTTTCCACCGCGGATACAGCGTCGACAAGGTCTGCAGATGACGAACATCGACAAGTGGTTCCTGCACAAACTCTACAACATCTTCAAGTTGGAGAAGGCGCTCTCGTAAGTCCTTTTTATTTATCACCCTGCCCATCTCTAGCTAATTTTTTTCAAGGACATGCAATGTCTCTAATATGCCCATAGATCTGCTCCGTCAAGCCAAGCAATACGGTTTCTCGGATCGACAGCTTGCTATTTGCATCGGCTCTAATGAGCTTGCTGTTCGCAGGCTTCGCCAGGAAGCCAGTATCTCGCCATTTGTCAAGCAGATCGATACCGTAGCCGCCGAGTTCCCTGCTTACACCAACTACCTCTACATGACCTACAACGCCGTCGAGCACGATATCAATTTCACAGACCGTGGTGTCATCGTCCTTGGCTCGGGTGTGTATCGCATCGGTTCCTCTGTCGAGTTCGATTGGTGTGCTGTCCGCGCGATCAGGACGCTTCGCGATCAAGGTTTGCCCACCGTTATGGTCAACTACAACCCGGAAACTGTCAGCACCGATTACGACGAGGCGGATCGACTATACTTCGAGAACATCAGCTTGGAGACCATCCTCGACATCTACGACGTCGAGAGCTCCCGTGGCGTCATCCTTTCCATGGGAGGCCAGACACCAAACAATATTTCCTTGCCCCTCTATCGGCAGAACGTCAAGATTTACGGTACCTCGCCCGAGATGATCGACATGGCCGAGAACCGATACAAGTTCTCGCGCCTTCTCGATGAGATCGGTGTCGATCAGCCTCTGTGGAAAGAGTTGACGAGCTTCGAGGCTGCGACTGAGTTCTGCGACAAAGTCGGGTACCCTGTGCTCGTCAGGCCTTCGTATGTCCTGTCAGGTGCTGCAATGAATGTCGTCTCGACCAGCGACGATCTCTCCAATTACTTGACGCAGGCTGCGGAGGTGTCGAGAGACCATCCAGTCGTTATCTCGAAGTATATCGAGCAGGCTAAGGAGATCGAGATGGACGCCATTGCGAAGGACGGAAAGATGGTTATGCACTATATCTCAGAGCACGTAGAGAATGCTGGGGTGCATTCAGGAGACGCCACGCTTATTCATCCTCCTCAAGACCTGGATCCTCAGACCGTTAAACAGATCGAAGAAGCGACGGCGAAGATCGGCAATGCGCTCAATGTCACTGGCCCCTTCAACATCCAGTTCATAGCCAAGAACAATGAGATCAAGGTCATCGAGTGCAATCTGCGTGCCGCTCGCTCATTCCCATTCGTCTCGAAGGTGACGGGTGTCGACGCTATCGAGATGGCTACCAAGGTCATGCTTGATATCCCAGTCGAGTCTTATCCCGACCTCGGTCTTCCCGTCAACTATGTCGGGGTCAAGGTACCACAGTTCAGCTTCAGTCGCTTGTCTGGCGCCGATCCTGTCCTCGGTGTGGAAATGGCCTCGACGGGTGAAGTCGCTTGCTTCGGTCATGACAAGTATGAAGCTTACCTCAAAGCGCTCATTTCGACTGGTATCATCCTGCCCAAGAAGAATATTCTTTTCTCGATTGGAAGCTATCGCGAGAAGTTGGAGCTTCTTCCGTCGGTGCAGAAACTCAGTGCAGCAGGTTACAACATTTTGCTACGTCTGGAACAGCGGATTCTTGACTGAACACAATGTTCCTTGCAAGGTATGCATATATCTATCAATCTTTCTTTCTCTTGCTCACCGTTTTTTCTTTCCTTTAGTACCTCGAAACCCTCGGCGAGGACAGCCGCGACAAGCAAAAGTCGGAATATTCGTTGACCCAGCATTTGGCGAACAATCTTATCGACATGTATATCAATCTACCTTCCAAGAATCACTATCGCCGACCTGCTAGCTACACGAGTAAGGGTTATCACACTCGTCGTATGGCTGTCGACTTCGCGATTCCTCTCATCACCAACGTGAAGAACGCGAAGATGTTGGCCGAGGCGCTCATTCGCAGGCTTCCTCTCGACGTCTCTACCCTAGACTCGAAGAGTTCGCATCGCACTCATACATTCCCTGGGTTGGTCAACATCGGAGCATTCGTTCCTAGTCTCGCTCTCGCTGGCAACAAGGACCTTGCTGCTACAACGGAAGCGTCCATCAGCGCAGGATTTACAACTGCTTTGATACTTCCATTCGGCGACAAGAACAGCATTGTTGACCGCCAAACGCTTGAACACGCACGATCCAGCGTAACCGGAACGGCCAGCTGCAACTACTCCTTCAGCATCACTGCGACGGACGCCAATGCCGGAACTTTTGACGAGGAGCTGCAGGCTGAAGTGAAATCCCTCTTCGTTCCGGCTTCCACTTCCCTTGCTGTTGTCGCCTCCCACTTCTCCTCGTGGCCTTCGGATAAGGTCATCGTCACCGACGCCAAGGGCTCCGAGCTCGCGTCTATCCTCCTTTTAGCCAGTCTCCACAACCGAAGTGTCCACATCACTGATGTTCGCACTACCGACGATCTCCTCCTCATTTCTCTGAGCAAGGCCAAGCACCTCAGAGTGACCTGTGACGTCTCGGTCTTTTCTTTGTTCTTCACAGCAGAAGAATATCCTGGCGTGAATATCCTTCCTTCCGCTGCGGTTCACCAAGCCTTATGGCAGAAACTTGATGTCATTGATGCCTTTTCCGTTGGATCGGTTCCCTATCGGCTTGCATCTGCTCTGAAGAAAGCCGCCTCGCCTTGGTCTGGTGTTGAAGAGACTCTTCCTCTCTTGTTGACTGCCGTTATGGATGGCCGACTGACCCTGGACGACATCCGACTCCGCCTGCACGACAACCCCGTCCTGATTTTCGGTATTCCTGATCAATTCCAGACCAGCGTCGAGGTCGTCATTGGCAGGAAGGCGCGATTCTCAGGCCACGCGTCTGCTTGGTCTCCTGTCCAGCAGACATCTGGCGCCGTCCACCGCGTCGTTGTCCATGGGCAGACGGTGTTCTTGGATGGTTCGTTGTTCTCTACACACGGAGGACGCGACATCTCGGGTATGCTTGTGGCTCATCCCGCCAGTGCAACGGGTCCGCCGCCTAAAGAAACAGAAGTGCCGGCACATGTGCCCCCCATGCCATTGGCGAATGCGGTTCTTGCTCAACAGACGGTACAACCACAATACGGCCCTGCATCCCAAGTACTATCCCACATCCAACTTCATCCTGCCTTCCACCGCCGTCACATTCTCTCGGTCAAGCAGTTCTCTCAACGAGATATGTATGACTTATTCTCGATCGCCAATGAAATGCGCCTTCAGGTTGAACGAAATGGCAGTCTCGACATCTTGAAGGGCAAAGTGCTCTGCTCCGTATTCTATGAACCATCTACCCGCACTAGCTCTTCGTTCGACGCAGCGATGAAGCGATGCGGAGGCCAGGTTGTTCAGGTTACCGCCGACACGTCTTCGGTCGTGAAGGGCGAAACCTTGCCCGATACCATTCGTACTTTGGCGTGCTATGGAGACGCCATCGTCATCAGGCATCCTCAAGTTGGCAGCGCACAGGAAGCTGCAAAGTACTCGCCTATCCCGGTCATCAATGCTGGTGATGGCATTGGCGAGCACCCCACCCAGGTATGTATCAGTGTTTATCTCTCAGATGTCCATTAATCTAACAATCTGTTTCAGGCGCTCCTGGATATCTACACAATTCGTTCTGAGTTGGGCACGGTTAACGGACGTACTATCACATTGCTCGGAGATCTCAAGAACGGAAGGACCGTGCACAGCCTGGTGACCCTTCTCTGCCTGTACTCCGTCCGCCTGAACTTCGTCGCACCAGCAGCCCTTGCCATGCCCGCCAGTGTTGTCTCGGCCGCCCGCAAAGCCGGCATTCCTGTCACTATTTGCGAGTCACTCGATGAAGTTCTCGCTGACACCGATGTTTTGTATGTCACGAGGGTTCAGAAAGAGAGGTTCTCGAACGAGACGGAGTGGTTGCAGGTCAAAGATGCCTATCGCGTCGACCACGCTGTCCTTTCCAGGGCGAAAGAAGAGATGATCGTCATGCACCCCTTACCCAGAGTCAATGGTACGTCGTCTTTCTTTTGTCTTTTTGCGATCGAGCATACTAACCACATCTATACGCAGAAATCGATCCTGAGGTCGACTATGACTCTCGGCGTGCAGTGTACTTCCGTCAAATGCGTTATGGTCTCTTCGTGAGTAAAGTCTTTGATTGCTCTTTTTTCGCAAGATTCTAATTAGCATCAACTTTTCTTAGATTCGCATGGCCCTCCTGGCGAGCGTCATGGCATAGAACATGAATCTTTCAAAAGGGACAGTCGCTCTGAAACCAAGGCCTTTTTTGTCGTTACTTCGCTTTAAAACGCCTATTTGTTTTCTTCCGCATCATACATACAGTAGTATAGAAGTATCAATCAATATTCATCTACACTCATGGATTTTCGATGTAAATTTGGACAAAGTATAATAAATAGTTGGGAAGGGTATACGAGCATCCCTTTCACCTTATCTCATTTAGTGTAGCAATAAATCGACGTTTATATAACAGTAATGTACATATATCCTTATTATTAAATGTATATCATGGCGTTAGTGCAGCAAGCACTTTGGGTATCACGTCTACGTGCACATTGCCTCCCCACAACACGTCAATGTGTTCATAACTTCGAAGTCTTTCGCAGGCCACGCCTGCGGGTAGGTGTTCGAGTGCCGGATCTATGTCGAAGAGACTATCTTGATCTCCGTAGATGAGGACGATGGGTGTTTTGATATTTTCAGTGGGATACCTCGTCGTAGCAGGCATTCCATCATCGTACGTGCCGAAGACCGAGGTTCGCATGATTTGACCCCAGTGCACTACCACTTTAACAGAAGAGCTGCAGTAGATGTGAGAATATGCGGCGATCTTTTGGGTTTTCGTGATGTTGTGGTTAGAACAGCCCAACAAGGGGATCAGTGCGATGTCGATGCACTTGTGAAGAAAGAAGGTAGGTAGGATGGATTGCCACATTGCGACTGAGGGAAACATCGACTTTCGACCAAAGAATCGAAAAAATAACGATGGACTGCAAAAAAAAAGGCCTCAATTAATAATTCAAACACAAAGCAACAAAGCAAGTTATAACTGACTTGCTCTTGACAGCAGAGTCAATCAAAGAAGAAGAAAACCCAGCGGGATGCATGATAGGCGCTAGGGCGACAAAAATGTCAATTTTGTCGTTAAGCTCTGGATAAATGCTTAGTGCAGCAAATGCCTGTGCCGTCCCCTGGCTGAATCCGATATAACTCAGTTTTGTGGAGCCTGTAAAATTCAGGACAAAGTCGATGGAACAGGGTATATCATAACGTGCAAAGTCGTCAATGCAGAAATCCTAATAATCCTGGAAAGTCAGCGAAGGAAGTGACCAGACGATCGTAACACACCCAGAATTCTGGACAATTGACACTCTTATGAGTGTGATTTCGAGAGTATTTATTTCCCCTGCGAGAATAGGAAGAATTGAGTTATAAGGACAAGTGCAACAGAGAAAATAAGATGTTTTCTTACCTGTTATTCCCTAGCCAGATGTCGTACCCACGTTCTATAAGAACCAAAGGCAGGCACTTGGCTGGATCCGCAATACACATGAACAATTCGCTATTGGTCAGAAGCCCATGCTGCAGGTAGACGACTGGTTTTTGTAGGCCGCTTGTCTGAGCAGATTTTGAGGCATTCTCCTTGGGCAATATTCGATGCAGCAGAAGTAGATAGCCGTCCTCCGTGGTGACGACGTGTTCCTCGTGCATATATCCATGGAGAGCACAGATTTGGCCAAAGGTTTTCGCCTTTCGAATTTTATGCGCCAAAAGTCGGTGGTCATAATCAGCTGAGGGGTCAGAATTTGCTGAGAGACCTCGACGAAATAGTTGCATGACGAAGGCTGCGAGGGCGAAATGGCTATTGCAGTTCAAATGAGTCCCAAAGATATTTTGTGGAGGTCGATTATTGAGTTTTACGGTTTAATCACAGGCGTCTCTCTCATGGAGGTGGCAAGAACTGTAAAGTCATGTTCAAGTCATTGGTACTTACAGTGAGTAGAACTTGAATATGGTTCGATGTTTAAGTTCACATCATCAGGAGAAAGTAGTCGTGGGAAGAACACGCTGATTTCTTTATCAAATCTCGAATTTTGCTCAAATTGTATGTCGAGGGAAATTTATGAAGTGAGTATATGGACGTCAAGCGCAGAGATAGATACATACTATAACGACGGCCGGAAAATAATACTACGAAAGAGGAGAACAACAAATACATTGAACATAACTAAGTTGACAAGTTGCTTATGTTGTCTTGATTAATACGATTGCAATGAAAAGGTGGAAAAGCCGACGAAAACGAATAAGATGTGCAAGCTTCAAATGGGTTTGTAGAAGCATGATTGAGGTTTAAAAAGCAGTACAATATTCTGAGGCATGAAGAGACCTAGGAAAGAGACGAAGTAGAAGCAGCGAACAAACGAGAGAGAAAAGGAAGAACAGAGAAGCATAAATATAATAAAGAAACGACCAACGGCAGCTCACAGATTTAGTTCTTCCGGAAGTCGCCCCTTCCCTTCTGGACAGGCCGTCCAAGGCGTTGTGAACGACGAGTACCCAAAAAGTGGGCTGAAGAGAGCGAGGCCAAAATCGACCCGCCTGACCTAGAAGGTTGGATTGTGTTAGAAGGTTGACCCCTTCTTCCGAAGCGAAAAGGTAGAGGAGGAGGAGGCATTTGATCAGCGCTGCGTGACCTCCTTGGAGTACGGCGACCTTCGTATTCTTCATCGTTAACATCCTCGCGAGAACGCTTTCGGGTGTTGTGAGTGATGGCAGGAGTGGTAGCGCTGCTCACTTTGGGTACGACCAGAGTCGAAGCAAGGTTGGAAGACGCGTCAGGGGAAGAAGTAGGGAGGAGGCCAAGGGCACTGGACAGGACGACGACGCCCCGATCATCGTTATGTTTCAGCTCCTCGTCTTGATCAATCACCATAGCCAACTCTTCTAGAATGGGCAAGGACATTGATACATCAGCGGACTCAGCCGAACGGGTCTGACCTGGCTGGAAATTTGGATCAAAATGGGAGGCGCCGAAGGAGTAGCTATGAGGTCGGTTCCTACGCCCGTAAGGAGACGATGCAGGAGAGCCTACATCTCCACCGGACAGTGCGCCGCTTGACGTAGGTAAATCGTTAAATCCATTGGAGGAGTAGGCGGCTGAAGTGCTTGCAACAATCTGGGCATGACGCGAGAAATCTGAACGGCGGAAGATAACTGCGCCTTCACGTTTCAAGGGGCGGCCTCTGCGAATGGGAAGTTCATCATAGAAAGCATCTTCGCGCCTGAGAGGGCGTCCTCGCTGAGGAAGAGGGGATTCTGAGCGACGCGGCGGATAGGGTCCGCGGATCGGCGGACGAGATGCTGCTCGAGCTGAAAGGCTCGGAGGAGGGGTGGGCAATCCGAAAGGAAGGGATACCGGAGGCCGCGAAGGAGTGCGCGGTTCCTCCGGATGGGTCTCACTTGCAATCGAAGTAAGAGTGACATCAGAGGCAGAACTACTCTTCTCGACCACTATAGAATCCTCACTGAAAACCAGAGTTAGCTAACATGATCGAATACACTCAGGAAGAGGACCCACATCTGGAATCTGAGGGCGTTCTCGAGTGCAGTACAGCTGGAACGAAAATGGAGTTAGCCATTCGGAATTGACGTTTGTCATTACAACGACACTTACCTATTGGAAAGATTCAGGATGACTTTCTCACACACTTGAGAAAGAAATGCATCCTGCGCGGTCTTCGTCTCGCCCGAGGTCGATTGGATAACCCAAATTTGCGATGCAACAGTTTTGAGCATGTCCAGAATGCCGAGCACTGCACCACTCTTGTTATTAGGGTTGCAAGTTGGGAGAGCCATTGGTAAGAGTAATGGGCGTTGAGGTTGAGTGTTGGGTTATTCACTAGGAGTGGCACAGGGGATGCTATTATAGTGTTTCGCTCAACCGCGTAGGCTTTTATAACAGAACAGTATGCAGCCGCATATTCTTTGAAGACATAAGGGGCAGGGCGCTCTTTGAAGAGACGGGGCTTGTAAGAGATGCGGGTAAGAAAGATGATTTGGATTGACCGAGTCCACATGGCGTTGAATATGGCGAATCGGCGATGCTCGAATATTGGCGTCTAGTTTTGGAAATTTGGGCTCGAAAAAAATGTTCCAATATGGGCTCGATTGAGGGCGATAAGGTTCCAACTTTGGTGAGACCGGTCATTTCGAGCATAAATTGGGTACAAGTCGGGGAGTCCTTTGTGCCTTCACATTTCGCATTACATAGCCTCCAGCGGCGGCCAGCCTCGTTGGCGCCTCGTGTCGAGCAGTGGCACACCCAAGCATAACACTGAGGACAATGGGGCGGAAGTCGCTATATATTTTCTGAATCGTCAATGTCATGTCACGGCATGAGGCCTGGAGATCTCGAGACTTACCTCCATTAAAAATCACTAGAGAACAATCACTCGAGAATGAACCGTCCGAGGCGTCATAGCCGTAAGGGACTCCAAACCTATTGGCCGCCTCTCCGCAGAGGGAAGAGAAGATTCTTGAGCCTTGAGCCTTCCCGGATCTCAGTTATAACAAGGACGAATTGTGTTGCTTGAGGTGAGTTGAAATCATCATCATGAATGCGCGTTCTTGATTACCGCAGTAAAAAAAAACCCCAGCCTTCAAAAATTTCAAACTTTTGATTTGAATGTCCACACAATCATGATTATAGCAACTTTGGACAGAGGCGGATTCACAACTACGTGGAGCGAAGGAGTCCAGAGCATGCATATACGAGCGAGGATAGTCGACTCTTTATCCGAGTCGCGGGCTTAGCGATATCATCTATGTAGCTCAGATCAAGAGGTAGAGGATGCGAGGTCGGGACTGTGGTCCCTCCACAAGTAAACATAGACTAAACTACACGCCATCAACAGTCCCGTGGCATAGATATTTGTGTGATAGCTATACCAGGGTTTTTTGGGGGAAAGAACCGGGCCGAGGGTGCGCGCGCTTGTAAGAAGCCGCCGCCGCCCGCCCGTCTTTGATCTCGAGATGCACCGCTGGGCTGAGAACAAAACCTATTGGGTGGAAGCAATGAGTAAAAATACCCAAGTAACCAGCCCCAATGCTACTAATTCAGCAGTGCACATCGAGATAGGATGGACTAAATTGACACCAGGGAGAATAAATAAACCAATAAAAAGACCAGAGAAAACTGAAAACACAAGAAAGGCTTAAACCGGGAGTGGCGGGTGGGTGAAAACTTGAGCTTTCTTGGTGTGTGGGTTGTCTGAGCGGGCGACAAAGAGAGCGAGGAAATTTGCCGTCGAAGTGAAGAACTTAGAATGGCAAATTTCACTTTCTCTTTTCGTCACATAGACATTATTCCTTTGTCACGCTCGTGACTCACTCTGACTTGGAATGGCAATCTATGTAGCTCAGATCAAGAGGTAGAGGATGCGAGGTCGGGACTGTGGTCCCTCCACAAGTAAACATAGACTAAACTACACGCCATCAACAGTCCCGTGGCATAGATATTTGTGTGATAGCTATACCAGGGTTTTTTGGGGGAAAGAACCGGGCCGAGGGTGCGCGCGCTTGTAAGAAGCCGCCGCCGCCCGCCCGTCTTTGATCTCGAGATGCACCGCTGGGCTGAGAACAAAACCTATTGGGTGGAAGCAATGAGTAAAAATACCCACATAGCAGGAGCCCAACGACACTTTTTACGAGTAAAAAAACCCCACGCAATAGGAGATGGCTACTCACCCTCTCAACGAACCGGCGGCATTGTTCTACGCCAGAATGCCTCGAGCACCGGGGAGTCTTGAATGTAGGGCGCAAGGATGTCAGCATGTCGACGGAGGTATAATAGAAAGGCATCACTGGACCAGCGCCCATGTGTCTTGACCACCTCAAAAGATACGCCACGCAACAAATATTCCAGGACACTGCCGATGCGAATACTGTGACCCTGGAAAGCAATCCACCCCTCGACGCCCGCCATCGCACTATTCAGGCGCCGCAGGAAATTCGTTCGCGTCATCGGACGCACCCGTCCATCTGTGTGGCGGTACGAGAATAGATGGACATCCGGCGCTGGCGCATTAACCGCCAAGTGGTTTTTGAATGCCGCGTCTGGATCACAGACACCCTGGGGAGCCCAGTGCACATCTTCGCCCTCAAACTTTGCGACCTTCGTCCAAGGTATGTGCAAAGTAGTGACGGGCAACTCACCTGTGCTGACGGAGACATTGGACAACTTGACGTGGATTGTGGGGTCAAAACCTTTGAGCGACGGTACAGTGAATTCACCCAGGCGCGCGGCTGCCCAGAAAGTCGTGGTTAGGCAAGCAAAAACAGCCGCGTCGAGCGGCTGAGTGATGTCCAAATTATCGCGGATGGCAGAGATGGTGGCGACCAGCAAAGGAGGTCGCTTCGGGCGCTTCGACTCAACCGGGGCAACCCTTTCAGCAGCTGCGAGAGCTGCTTTAATGCGAGTATCATCCAACACCCATCCCAGCCCATGGACTGTATGCCACGCCTTGATTCCATAGGTGTAATTGCGCAGAGTGGTGCCGCGCAGTGTTCCGGCACAGCAGGACATAAACTCCAGGACCAAAAGATCACTGGCAGGACCGCGGAGGTGCTCTGGGACAGGCGGTCTCTTCGTGTCACAGAAGACATGGAAAACGAGGAGACCAGCACTATACGCGCCCTTGGTACCAGGTGCCCAGGCACTACTAAGCAAATCCAGGATGCGTTCAGCTGCCTCAGGAGTCGAAGGCACATAACCCACCCCAGAACCTGCTGGGGGAGGCAAAGGAAGCCACAAACGCAGCCGGTCGCGCGAAGCACAGTGAGGCCGCCTCGCAGATGGGCAGGGACGAGACCCACCCTGTATGGCTTAGCCCGCGAATTTGCGAGCGTTACAGATGGGATGGGCGCGTTAAAACGTGTCCTCGGCATAGAAGGAAGCTGCTGCCTCGGCGCGGAATGCCCAATCAAAGTCGTCGACATGATTGGCGCTGGAATCACCAGCGACGCGGCTTTTGGGTCGCGGTTCAGTCTGGTCTGCGGGTCCATCCTCGCGCTGCGCACAGAGCTCGGCTGGGGTTGCGGGGTCCATGGCGTCGACCAAGAAACCAGCAGCTCTGGTTGGAATGGGAAGGCGAGGGAGGAGGAGAGACTGACATGGGAAGATGCCCTCGAGGGACCATCGGCGGGATTGGATTTGCTGCGGACATAAGCTGTATGGATGGTGCGACTGCCCCTCGAGCCTCGAGTTCGTCATGAATGCACTTGAACACTTCGTTGACTTGCCCATTCCGGCTCCTGCCATTCCACCAGCCCTCGACAACCCATGTTGTCTCCGTAAACTCGTACATGTTGTCCAGCAGGAGCGATGCGGAGAATGGCTCTGACGAGGAGCTCAAAACCGACGGCTTCAGCCCAAGAGATGTCCCGGATACCTCCAGAGTCTTCCATCCTGGGAGGAGCCTCCACGCACGCCAACGTTTGCCGATGACGATGGCAATGCCGACTTCGGAGCTTGCATCTGAGTAGGCGTCATAGTCGACAATGTTGACCAAGGAAGGAATGGGCCGCTCGACGGTGGGCTGTTGGAGACGACTGCCCACCATAAGAGATCGGCGGCAATGGATCGGTCGGCGTGTCGAGCAACCATGGGCTTATCCACATAGAGGCCCAGCATTGCCTCGAAACCCACCAAACGCGCCCGGCCAGATGGTAGCACCAGCGTCGCATGGAGGAGACGCCCATAGAGCCGCTGCACATCTTCCAGAGTGTGCGTTGCCCGTGCCTGCCATTCCGAAATCCCTCCCAGATACTTTTCACGCTTAGCCGCACCCAGCCCAACCAAGCGCCGGTCCATGTCCCAGACCAGCCCAACATAAGTGACAGTAGAGCCAAAGGGAGTGTCTTTCGAAGCCTGCCAAGGAATGCCCAACTCCGCAGATACACAATCGATGTCGGCAAAGCTGTATGCAAACACCACATCCTCCGCGCTACGCACTGAACATCCAGACAAATCTTGCAGCGGGTAAGCGAATCCTCCACGGCTTCAAAACCCATGCCATCGCGGCCAGTACCCTCGCCGTACCAAGTCCGGCCCCCCGAAGAAGTTGAGCCCTGACGGGCCACAATGGCCCGCCAGGCCTCGCGTGACCTGTTATATGGCACCAGATACTGGGTGGGAATGCGGAAGAAAATGTTGTCATCCACCCATTTGAGGAGAGGCCCGATCCCGCGGGCACGAAAAATGTCCGCCGCGGCATCACCCAGACACCCATATATGCCACCAGAGGGGCGCGCACCGAAAGCCGCGCAGAGATCCACATAGAACCTGTTGAGGCCAACTTGAACCACTGAAGCCGCCCATTGGGAGTAATGAAGAGGAATGGTGCGGTAAGCTTCGGATACATCCCGCACTGCGGCCTGCGAGCCAGGAGGCAGAGACGCAATGACGGCGCAGGTGACCTGGAAGGTGCCCCACGTGCATGGAAAATCACTCGCCAGCGTCGCAGAATTGATAGATGGACTGGGAAATGCGGAAGAGGGTGCCGGTGGGTAGGAGAAATTCTGGATAATCCGAAACTTGTCTGGCCTGCCTGCTTTTGGGATAATGGAGAATGGGGATGTCTGGAAGGGGCCAATGGAGTTCTCGAGTTCAGCGCACGTGAATGGGCCAACATAGCGCCCCTTGGCCACCTCGCTCTGCACAATAGCATCAAAAGGTGCACGGAATTCATCGATGGAAGGTCGGTTGGGAGGAATTTGAGTGCGATGGATCCTGGGGAAAGAAGCATGAAACCCTTCGCGGAGACCCCGCACGACAGATGGGTACTTGTCAATGAGACCAGCACCCACCAGAGCGTGCTGCCACGCACGCCATAAGTACGGCGTAACTGGCTCAGACTTTCTCTGCTCGAGGACACGAGCTGGCCCCGTGAGAGGCGGAGTCGCAACCCGAGCACCTGTGTCGAGATTCGTGGCGTGCCACCCTGCATCCGCGATCCCTCTGCCAGTCGACGCAGAGGGGCTGACCACTGGACTTGCTGACGAGGTCGCCGCGGGAGTTGCGCCGACAAAGTGTGTCGTGGGCCTTGTCCCATGTCCGCATTTCGTTGCACTCCGTAAAGCGATGTTGCTGGCGCCCCAAGCAGACGGCACAAACTCTGGCACCATTGGAGCCTGCGCCGCGGAAAAAATCCTGCTGCCGCCCGAGCGACTACGGGGACGCCGATCGCCGACGTGGCACACGATGAGCACGCGGAGAAGGGGAGCGGCGGTCACGCTGTCTGTCAAAGCACGGCCACGCTGGCCTGCAGACGCCGTTTCGCGCAGGCTCTGCAGGGGGGTACCAAAAACAAACGCGCAACGCAGGGCGAAAATAAAATGCCATATGCAGGGCAAATGCCACACAGCACGCAGTGGAACGCAACAGATCACGCAACGCAGTGCAACAAGCACAGTAAACGCACGCCAAAGGAAGAAGAGAACAACAAAAAAAACCACCATTAGCACGCCTTCTAATACAGCCAAAGTAACTGAGCCACATACCCGTTCACGTCTCTCGTCAAACCATTGGACATCGATCCGACGCCACGCGTTCTGCAAAACATCCTCGTTGATGACCTCGAGCGAGTATACAGGATTGCCAAGGGTCGCCGCTGCTGCCGCCGTGTGCCACAACTGACGTTGCTCATCCTGATAGAGCATGAGAGCACGTTGATCGCGTTTTTCGAGAGAAGTCCAGTAGTCGTGGCGTTGAACATTGGACCAAAACCGTGGAACATGCTGACCCGCTCCCTCGGCCACCCGGCAGTGATCATCGCCTGCAGCATCCGTGGGGTGGCTGTGGAGAACTCCTCAAAGGTGAGGTCGCTGTCAGGAACGACGCTGCGCGCCGTCTTCGAGGCGAGGATGGGAGTCCAAACCAAAGACCCCTCCGTGTCAGTCGTGAGATGGCCAGAGCTGCTGTCCTCGGAGGCCGCGCTGCGATCCACGGCCTTCAAACCTGCCCGCGTGAAGTGGTAAAGTGGGACGTAATCCCCCTTTCTGAGCTTTGCAATCACCGCCACTGATGGGATGATGGGCAGGGTCCTCGGCACTGGTTTGTCTGAATGAGGCAAATACTTTGCCGCATTCTTGCGCTGGTCTTCCTTCTCTAATGCCTCCTGCTCCTGTGCCTGTGCCGCCGACGCTGCCGCTGCGGCCTCCTGCCTCTCACGTCAGCATCAGCGGCAGCTGTCTCCTCGACGGCAATCTCCTGATCCCAGCGTGTCTTGTCATTATTGTTGGTATCGGCCCACGCAGCCTTCAAGAAATCGACTGCAGCCGCTCGGTCATCCCGACCTGTGTGAGAGTAGCCCGCCGGGGGGCATAATCCTCGGAGGTGAAGTCGGGGCAAACAGCGAGATGGGGATTATTCTGAGCAGGCATGTTGAAAAATGTGCCGAAAAGACCTGAAAACTTGAGCTTTCTTGGTGTGTGGGTTGTCTGAGCGGGCGACAAAGAGAGCGAGGAAATTTGCCGTCGAAGTGAAGAACTTAGAATGGCAAATTTCACTTTCTCTTTTCGTCACATAGACATTATTCCTTTGTCACGCTCGTGACTCACTCTGACTTGGAATGGCAATATATGTAGATCTTTTTAATCGGAGCTTGATTCAGAATTCGCACAGCCACCCCTCCTATTACGACTGGTCCACTTCAGATTTCGGTGTTATGGCTGCCCTCTCTCTGCCTTCAGTGCCCCTGGGTGGGACGTAGTCCTCCTCCCTGCGGTTCATTACCAACACTTCAACACGTTGTCCTGGACGGACGTTCAAGACGGAAGGTGGCGCATGCCTAAAACAATGTCATTTCTGTTGGCAATGAGAGGATTGAGAAGACAGTAATCTCCTTACCCAGCGTTTATTTCGGCCAGGATTCGCGCTTGGGCTGGATCGTCATATCGCCTCAATTCGCCATCCCCAAAATGGAATCCATCTCGCCAGAAGGTTAGGTGCCGTATGGCGATTTCTTCTGTGGAATGATAATAATAATTTCAGTTATTAAATAAGGGGATTTTGAAGATTGCGTACTTTCTTCGTCTTTTTCCGAATGCCAGCCTGCGGGTTTCTCTACGTCTGGGCCAGCTCTGCGAAGATCAAAATTGCATTAAAAACTAGATCATATAGCGCCTTGTCTCACTGAGTAGCAGCACGCCTCAAGAGATCTCCGACCATATTGCCCGCAGGAGTTGCACGTTCAGGATTATCAAGAGTGCGATCAACGTCCGTTGGTTTATTTCCACTGTCAGACATTGAGTGTTTGGTATGCTAGATGTAGCTGAGATGAGAGGAGATGAGTCGCCCAAATATACTTGGCCGGTCTGAGGAAACCTGACCTATCCACATTATTTCCCACGTACTGCACCCCGCCAGCCCAAGTACTGCTCTATATCCCATTTTCAAGTGAGAAATAATTTCCCAGAATAACCTTTAACTGACCAATCCATCTGTTTCTTTCGGCGGTAACATGTTATAACAATTGACAAGGTCCCGATTCAAAATTTTCAACTTCAAGTTGTTGTATATATTGGCCTGTTTCCTAGGAAATCGAATCCAACTAATTGTGGAGAGAATCTGTCAAGAAAGGTGAGCACGATATCTGAATCCGATTATATTCTCGTGATTGCGAAAACGATACAGCAAAAATGATAACATAATCACATTCTTCCACAACACTCCCCTCCCTCAAACTCCAAGACAACACACGTCAGATCGCACGAATCTAAGCTCCAGCGGCGATCGGAGTGCAGTTAATGACCGCATGCTTAACACTGAGCGATTTGAATATAATTCGTACCAAGCGCGCTACGCTAAATAAAGATATTTCGTCGTTGGCCTCGATCAACCTAAAAATAGATTTTTCAGCGTTAAGCAGGGATTCTGGTTTTCTGTGTATCATCCGCATTCCAGGTTCCCAAACATCTCAAGTTTTTGGAAGTAAATCCACATACATTATTTTTGCTCTACTATATAGTTTTCTCTTCAATATTTCTACCCCACAGATGAGCCGAACACGATCAGAGATGCATGAAGGGAAGTAGGCGCTCGTCAGCATCATCTTACTGCGATTATTTACAGCTGGAATTTATACTTTCAAAGGACAACCTAGTACATACCGCCTGTGCGTTAGCCTTATATGGGTAAAACGCGGTGTTGTGACCCTTCAACTTGACGACATCATGGACATTTGCCGCCACATTAACGGTTAATTCGGTTGGGTGGCGTTCCGATTCGTATTCTCTCCCCAAAATGTGTCTCCACTATGAATGTCTATATCCTCAGGATTTTCGATCAATTTCAAGTTCCACGACTCCACAGGACCATAAGCGTACAAGCCCTCGTTCACTCCTCATCACAGCAAAGACGTTCTCCAAGCTCGCCACTGTCTTCGTCGTCGCCCTCGGCACTCTCTCCGTTTCGGCCGGTGCCATAGATAACAGAACAGTAGCCTCATCCAATGCTGTGGATCTCTTCGCGACCCCACCACATACGACGCTACCGACATCGCCTCGCTCGTCGGTGCCGCCGTCTCTGCTGTCACTGCCAGTGGCCAGGTCGGACTCCAGTGCAACCCCGTTACTGGAATTGGTGCTCACGTTGGTTCCAACTGGTGTGTATTTATTTCTCTTCTTTGCTATGCTTAGCACAATGCTGATTATTCTGTTTGCACCTCTGCTCCGGTTTGCTGTGAGAACAACTTCTCTAGCAAGAACATTTCGATTGTTTATTTCTTGGCTCTTCTTGATCTCTCGCCGACTAGATTTCCGTTGTAGACAAACTTGTCGGTATCAACTGCACCCCAATAACCGTTGGCGCTTAAGTGCTGGGCATACCGCTTGCCTTGATTACATAGATTCCTTATATATGTATGTTCAGGAAAACGATACCATAATTGAATCCCCGGAGCTCCTCTGACTCTGTGACATGCCAAATGGCACGGCTCAGAAGACCGCCCAAACTGTATGACTCTAGAATGATTGACGAAAGAGTTCAGTTTTCTCTTTCAATGATTTACTTCACGTGTAATATTTAAGAAACTTTCTGGGCGCCTATTATTTGAGCTGGTTACGTACTATGTACTAAGGCCCTTTTTGGGCGGCCCGACCCCATCGATGATCGTACATGTCGCATCTCATGAAGCTTTCCTGCTAAAATTCTGCACTGGACACAATCTTCACAAATCACATTCATGGCACTCGACATTTCTCAGCTTATGGGCGTGACATTACATCGGCGGCTGGAGTATTTTTATTCATATCGCGAGTCTCTCCGAGTCGGTCCAGCGATGTCCTCTGTTCAAGTTGCCGAATATGAGCTCCATCTCCTTTCATTCCGAAGGTAAGGCCAGGCAGGTCCTCTTGATCGATAATTGCAACATTCTCCACTCTGGGCAGGCCTAGGTCAGCATTGGGTCAGCTTAATTCACGCAATACTCATACAGCAGTGCAATACTAAAGCCCCAGCTTATCAGGCCAACTCTCAGGGAAATCGCCTGGCCTCGTGTTAGAATAGCTTATAAAGCCGTATGTATTGCTAACTACATGCTAGTAAGTAGCTAACGGAGTCGCCATCGGACAAGGGAGTTACAGGTGCCGACAAGCAATAACACGTGATCAGACGAAAATCAGGGCAAGAGAATCAGATAAGGTCGCCATTGCAGTGGCGCAAGACTTCACGACGATGATATACCTTTTATTCTCATAACTGTCCCTTACCGGAACGATTTGATGATGGGAGATGTCCAAACCCAAGCTTCTGGCCGCATTTAGAACACACTTACTGTCATCTGGCCATACTCTTACACGCCAAAAATGCCTTTGGCAGCAATCCAGCGGATTGCGTGATCGACTCTTTCATTATGTCTCTCAAGCACGCAATTCCCATCTATTCACTCTCAGAGTCATATCATATAAAGTTGAAGAAAATACTCACAGCCCTCCGCAATACACAGGAAACAAACAGCCTCCTCTATCATGGCCCATCCATTCCACAGGTGAGATGTTCTGTCGAGCGAAGAGTGTTCGAAGCTGAGACTTGTCTATGCTGTTATAGACAGCCCGAATTCGACACCATCCAGCTTCATGGTGGTCAAGCCCCTGATACGGCGACGAACGCGCGCGCAGTTCCCATCTATGCTACGACGAGCTTTGTGTTCAACGATTCTGCGGTGAGTGCCTCTTCCACACCGTACGATTCCTCTGTTGCTTACTTTCATCAAAGCATGGAGCGGATCTCTTTGGATTAAGGTGCATCTCAACATCACCCTTGTCCCTGATATAACTGCTAACCCTTCCTTTCGTGTAGGACCCTTGGGAACATCTACTCTCGTATCGGCAATCCCACAGTCGTGCGTGTGAAGCAATATCTAATAGCCATTACTTTCGAGCTGAGAATCACGTCTCAGGCCGTTTTTGAGGACCGGGTCGCAGCACTCGAAGGAGGCGTGGCAGCTGTAGCTACCGCGTCCGGACAGTCGGCACAATTCCTCGCCATCTCTGCCCTTGCAGGTGTTGGAGATAATATTGTGTCATCGTGAGTTGGTTACACCATCGAAATCGAGAAATTTCTGACTCTGTCTCAACTAGTTCCTACCTTTATGGAGGCGTAAGTCCTGATTCCGTAATATTCACGACATGAGGGGATGTTGATCGCTTCCGCGACCAGACATACAACCAGTTCAAAGGTGGGTGCTCTTTATCTCACTACTCTCACAAGTCTAAACTGCTATCCACAGTAACTTTCAAGCACTTCGGAATCGGTGTAAAATGGGTCACAGAAGACACCCCCGAGGCTTTCGCCGCCGTCATCGACGAAAAGACCAAAGCAATTTATGTTGAAAGCATTGCTAACCCCAAATATATTCTCAGTGACATCCCTGCTCTCGCAAAGGTAATTTCCCTTCTATATTGTTTATTGGGAAAGGAGCAGTCTGGATTGAGATTTGTTTCTTCAGATTGCCCACGCTCACGGTATTCCCCTTATCGTGGACAACACTTTCGGAATGGGAGGTCGGTTATTCTTAGGTTCTATCGAGTTGCAGTCAGTTCAGAAAATTCTCCAGGATACCTCATCAGGCCAATTGAGCACGGTGCCGATATTGTCGGTTCGTAATCCTACCTTTCTTCAACGCAGCCCTCGAGTCTTATGGTCCATGCAGTTCACAGTGCGACTAAGTGGATCGGAGGACATGGAACCACCATAGCCGGTGTTATTGTCGACTCTGGTATGTCTCGCTTCATATCTTGTTCAGAGGGCGATTTCCTTACACTATCTACTAGGAAAATTCGACTGGACACAGTCAGGAAAATTCCCCGCGTTCACCGAGCCATCTGAGGGCTACCACGGCCTCAAGTTCAGCGAGACTTTCGGTGCCGCAGCATACGCCGTCCGAGTTCGAACTGAGTTCCTTCGCGATATCGGTCCTGCCCTGAACCCCTTTGGAGCCTTCCTCCTTCTGCAAGGTCTCGAGACCCTCAGTCTGCGTGGACAGAGACACAGCGAGAATGCACTTGCCCTCGCCAGGTATGGTCTCCTTCTCAAATTGTTTTCAAAGTATCCTTACTGACACTTTGTCATGAAGCTACCTCGAGAAGCACCCCCAAGTCACCTGGGTGTCTTATCTCGGCCTCAAGTCACACCAATCGCACGAGCTCGCTAACAAGCTCCTGAGGGCTAACGCCTACGGTGGAGTGCTCTCCTTCGGTGTTAAGGGAGATATCCAGCAAGCAACCAAAGTCGTCGACAGCCTGAAACTGGCCAGTAATTTGGCCAACGTGGGTTAGTAGCGACATCTCCCCCTTTTTTCCGACGGGATCTAACTGACGTGGAAATTTAGGCGATGCAAAGACTCTCGTCATCCACCCCGCATCGACAACCCACTCTCAGCTGAGCGCTGAGGAGCAACTCGCCTCAGGTGTTACCCCAGATCTCATCCGTGTGTCTGTTGGCATCGAGGACATCAAGGATATTATCGCCGACTTTGAGGCTGGCCTGCAAATTGTCTTTGGCGCGCCTACTCAATAAACTTTTGTTTGGTGACCGTTTATGAACTAGGGCAAGAATGGGACGACAATCGCATAGTTAAATAAATTTGTAAATGTAAAGATATACCCACTCATGTCTGTGTGTGCTGTGCGATTTTCAATCGTGTAAAGATGTTATTTTTGGGAGTGGCACTGTGGCGCGAGACCTGGACGGACCCTGCCAATCAAATCAAATGACGCGTTGTCTAAACGAGGTCAACAAGGTCAACTGGGCCTCCCCTTCCACCTTTCCTTTACGCCTCCAACTTCAAGCTTCAGCTTCACCCTTCACGTCCCTAGAACTCGTCGGTGCTTTCCGTTTACGACTTAGACCTATCTCCAAGGAACGTACCCAAAGTCCAGACAGAACGCAAACTACCCCGAGCAATGGCTCCAACCCCAACTCCTGCAACACAGCCCATCAACGTGAAGCTCCTGCTAATCGGCAATTCGTCAGTGGGCAAGTCGAGTCTGCTGCTGCGCTTCTCCGACGAACAATGGCTGCCAGAAGATGAGAGCAGTGCCACGATTGGGGTGGACTTTCGAGTGCGTTGGGCGTTCCCTTTATGTTCTTTCGTCCTTCCACCCTCGGCGGAAGTTCCATGCAATGGAAGGGATTCTTTGGGTTTACTGTGATGCTCATTGCTTTGTTTCTTCCTGCATTTCAGGTACATAAGATGGATATCAAGGGGAAGAAGGTTAAGTTGAGTATATGGGTGCGTCTTGCTCGTGTATCGCCAGACGGCGTTCATAACTAACTTGAAGTCAGGACACTGCTGGCCAGGAACGCTTCCGGACCATCACATCTTCATATTACCGAGGCGCACAAGGCATCATTCTAGGTATAGTTTATCATACTGCCCAACCGTGTAATGATACGTTATTAATTGTCTGAAAATAGTTTACGATGTCGCCAATCGCGAGTCCTTCGAGGCTCTACCTCGGTGGTACAGCGAGCTCGAAACTTACGTCTCAAGCTCAGTGGTGAAGATTCTCGTCGGAAACAAAGTAGACAAGGTGCCCTTTCCTCCCTGTGCAATCGTACTCCCAATTACATCACTAACTCTGGTCTTTCAAATTTTGCTTTGACAGGAATTTTCCAGACAAGTTCCGACAGCAGAGGCCGAGAAATTTGCGAAGAGGATGTCATCTCTCTTCATCGAAACCTCAGCAAAGACCTCTGTAGGAGTGAAGGAGGCTTTCCAAGAGGTCGTAGAGAAGATCCTTGATACACCGGAACTTTGGGAACAAGCGGGTGGGAGGGGGCAAGGGACGGGCAGTGGCGGTGGAGGTATGCCCGGCGGTGTTCAGGTCGTTGGGCTCCACGATGAGCACAAGCAGGGAGATGGCTGTGCATGTTGATTTTTTTCTTCTAGATCTCCTACTTTCACTCCTCCGCCTTCCTTCTTTATGCCTGCAGCTGGCTGAAGGGCGAGCTATCCACCTTGTTAATGGGAAAGCTTAGAGCCAGATATGTTGTTTATTCTCCCATTTTATCCGTTGACGACCAACAACTCCTCCCTGTTTCGCGACCTTTCTTGGCCATCCTGACGACTTTATGATCTCTCTCGCTTTCCATGACTCGGAATCCTTAATATAGCTCCTAGTTAGTATCCAGCCTCCGTCTTTCTTCACTAGGACGTAGCGTCGTAGCATTGGCTATCATAATACGAACGATCCGGTGAAAGACCCAGCCAGAGTCATGCACATATTGGCGATGCATAGTTGTAACTGGATACGAAGTTACAGATAAGCTTTTCTTAGGCTCAACAATCAATTGGTCATACCATAACCTCAATTTGATCTCAAAATTTGGAAGGATTCATTTATGGTATCACTAGCATCGACACAGTATAAGGAATCTATTAATCAAGATAGGCAATATATCCAACGCTTAAGCGCCAACGATGATCGGAGTGCAGTTGATGCCATCAAGTTGGTCAATACGCGCCCAGGCTGCCAAAAATGAGAGGACAACTGCATATAAATTATGGGGACATGTAGCCTCTTGTCTTCAGTTCAAAAAACGCCTGAGACTATCACCGAGACTTCACTCTCTACCAAAACCGTCCACCCATCTAAGATGTTCTCCAAGCTCGCCGCTGTCTTCGTCGTCGCCTTTGGCGCTCTCTCTGTTTCCGCCCTGGATTACAGCTGCAACAGAGGCCCAGTACAATGCTGCGGCTCTTTTCGGAGCCCACCCACATGGCATCGCTCGTTGGTGTCGCAGTCTCTGCTGTCACTGGCCAGGTCGGACTCCAATGCAACCCCATCACTGGCATTGGCGCCGGTACGGGCACTAACTGATACGTTATTGAGTGTGCACCTTTGTTGAGCACACTTCTAATACAAATCCTGTAGTTTCTCTGCTCTGATTTGCTGCGAACACAACTTTGAGAGTGCAGGCTTTGCTTGAAAAGTTTTATGGGTGCTTTGGAGTCTGACTGACCTCCATCTTATAGACCAGCTTGTTGGCACCAACTGCAGTCCTATCGCCGTTGGTGCTTAGATTCATCTGACAAAATATTTATTATCAATTTTATTTTGGCGTTTGAGAGAATGTAGTATTGATGTAGTACTTATGGTGGACGACTGCGAGTCTGTGGTTTCGATTCTCGTTGACGAAGTAATCACCTCTAGACATAGTCCTTTACCTTTTTAGACCGATATTAAACATGATGGGTTGAATTGCTATATGGCACTTATATTTTCAAGCTAATAAAACAGATAAGTAGTTGATAAGGAGCAACGAGTTGTTGACGAGTTGAAATCTGTTGAAATCCTCTCCCCTGATTGAGGCGTTATCTAATCTCTGCGTCGTCACATGACGTCTTGATCTTTCAGGACAGTGACGCGTCTCTCAAGCATCAACTCACATCAGCTCATATCCTCTCATCTTACCTGCATCTACACTACACACCTTCGATGTCTGATAGTGGAAATAACCCAACGGGTGTCGGTCGCACTCTTGGTGGTGATCCAGCAGAGCCCTTGCCGTCGAACTGGGCACATCCTTCAACGACTCCAAGAGTTGGTCGCATCGGCGATTGGTCAAGTTCATCATCATCAGGGTGCGATATCATCTCCATTTACTACTTCTCTCATCGTTAACTAGGAACAATAGGGGAGATAGAAGTGGAGGAGGCAGGTTTGGTACCATATCTAGTTTGGGTGGTGGGAGTGGAGGCGGAGGCAGGCCACCCCCCGACGACGATGAGGACGACGATGAGGACGAGAATAAAGAAGGAGAAAGTTGGTTTGCTGGCGGTGAAAGAAGGTTCGTGTTTATATTCGTTCCAGCTTGGGTTCTTGCTCATTTAAATGCGAATTAGTGGCATTTCGATTGAAAATCCTGATCGACAACGTGCGATTCCTGGAGGCAATATGGTCAGAGATCTCTTGAGGCGTGCTGCACAGTGAGATGTGGCGTTATATGATTTGGAACTTAGTCCAATTTTGATCTTCGCAGAGCTGGCCCACCCGTAGAGACACCAGCAAGGCCTTCTGGGGCGTTTACCGGAGGAGGACACACCCTGGGCAGCGACGAAGTCGAAAGCTCGTATATTCCTGATCCCTCAGCGGAAGAAGGGGAAGAAGGTATGTAGCCTTTTGCATTCTTTTGTTCTGTAACTAATTATAATTTTAAAGAAGAAACGGCTATACGTCATCTTACCATCTGGCGAGATGGATTCCAAGTTGAGGATGGCGAGTTGAGGCGATATGACGACCCAGCTCAAGCGCAAATCCTCGCCGAAATAAATGCAGGGTACGCTAATATCTTCTCAATTTCTCGCATTGCCAACAGTAACACCCTTGTTTTAGACATGCGCCACCTGCCATCTTGAATGTCCATGGAGGACAACATGTTGAATTGCGTGTAACGAAACGCACCAATGAGGACTATGTCCCACCTAAGGGCACGAAAGCCTTTGGAGGACAAGGACATCGGCTTGGAGCCGTTGTACCTGAGTTCTCGTCAGGCGGAATTGGAGCTGCTACAATGCCTGGTTCATTCCCTTCCGGCTCGGCCTCGACTCCGACTTCGCTGCCTGAAGGTAGAGAGAAGGCAGCTATAACACCGAAATTTGAAGTAGACCAGTCTCAGCCCACAACCAGTATCCAAATCCGATTGGCAGATGGAACAAGGTTCGTCCCCGTGCCATATGGGATAGGCAATTTTGCGCTGACAGAACTTCAGGATGGTCTGTCGCATGAACTTGACGCACACGGTTGGAGATATTAGAAACTTCATCAATGCGTTCGTGTTCCGTGTTTGTCCTCATTGTCGTCTTCTAATTCTCTTACTATCATATCTCCATAGGTCGCGACCAGAAAACGGTGCTCGCCCATATACTATTGGCACTACTTTCCCAAATCGTATTCTAGACGATGACAGTGCAACAATCCAGGGTGCTGGTTTGGTCAATAGTGTGGTGGTACAACGATGGTTGTGAGACTCTTTCCGGACACAGTAAACGAGATGGTCGACTGCTCTATCAAGTCACTACAATCGGCGGAGTAGTTTAGAATGCATGTACGTTAGGGTCGCATTTTCTTGCCAATGCTGCTTGGAGAACATAACAATTGGAGATATGTATGAATGGCGGTGTTAGAGATGTCAGCGAAATGTCATAGGATGTCATATTGACTCTTATCGGACATCCAATTCTACAAATACAAGCTGCTGCGATATGCTTTGCTTGCTTTCTTCCTTCATCTTGTAGACAACTCCTTGGTCTTTCCCTTACATCTACCGTAGCTTTCTATGTCGATCACATCTACCATAACAAATCCTCAGGCTGGTGCGGTGGCCGGGCCGGTCTCGTCCCAGTTATATCTCCTCTCACTCGCGCCCGAGTTGATTCAAACCGTCACTGACAACGTAAGTGCCCACGTTCGATGCCCAATTCCTTCAAAGATATTGAAATATTTTCCCAATAGCTAGATATTGGGGATGTAAAACAACTGCGCCTAACTTGCAAAGAGCTGGGCGAACTGCTCAGACCGCAAGTCTTTCGCGTGCTCAGCATCAATGTTACGAGGAACACGCTGGAAGACGACGTTTCTAAACTTCGAACTTTGGCAACAACAAACTACCCTGCGTCCTATGGAACTCGAATACTTTATATTCGTTCACTTTCTCCATCGTATGACCCATCTTACCGAGGACCTGTCTGGAAGCATGTGGAAGGAGAATGGATCGCTGAGGCCCAAGCGGAAGATCCGCCGGAAGTTGCTCGTGCAGAAGAAGAGGTAAAGAGATACCTATTCAACGCAATCTCCTCGTTGAAGGGCGTCCAAACTGTTGGGTGAGATATTCTGGTAGCTTTGTCCATTTATCGGAGTACTAACACTTTCGTTAGGTGGATAACCCATCGAAAAGATGACGAAAATGCTCAGAAAACAGTTATGGACGCGTTGAAGACTTTGCCTAATCTTCGTTGCCTTCATGTCACCATCCCGAACTGCAAAATCCCCTTATCACTCGATTCAATATCTGGTCTTCGAGAGATTTCCATCGTTGGTACCTCTGAACAATACCACGAAGACACCCTTGACAGCCTCGCGAAATTGGTCGCGAAAACCCCTGAACTCATTTCGATCGAAATTTCAAGCAACTGGCGCTACAGTCAACCGATCAACAAAACTCAAAGCTTACACCAAGTATTCAAGTATTACCCCGTCAATGCTTCACCTCTGCGACTGCGGCATCTTGGGTTGAAAGTCTGTTTAGTTCGCTTGGACGAGATCACGATGCCACATCTTCGTCACCTCACCTCGTTGAACCTGACCAACATCGAGGACCCAAATATGCGACCACGTTATGCCATGGGTGAGGAACAAGAGGAAACGCAGATCCTGAAGGAGCAAAAGCGTTACGGATCCTCTCTGCAGGACGTCTGGAAGATGCTGACACAGGCCGACGTACGCTTGGAAGAGATCACTGTGGACGTTGTGGTCCCGTCTTTTCTGGACTACCTTTCATCGTACTCCGGCCTCAAGAAATTGAACCTGACACCTGGCGGGTTCTTTGAAGGAACCCGCTCTGATGCGATGGCTTCAGAGTTCTTTGCCACTCCTTTTGCGAAGCATACACGATCCCTGCAGGAACTCGATATCGGTGCACTGTATGAGGGATCGTGGTGCTTTGGACCCCACAATATTTTTGCCATCTCGAACTGCCAAAACCTCAGGAAGCTCCGGATGAGCGTCATATCGAACGAACCAAGGCTTCAGATGTTATAGACAAAGAAGATCCGTCAAAGTCGGATAGCATTGTGAGTTGGCACTCATCACCTCTTCCACCGTAATTCTGAAGTCCTATTCCATGGCCTTTCTAGAAACTTTTCCTCGATACCGTCGCCATATCCATGCCACAACTCGAGAGCCTGCAAATTATCGACGCAAATCTAGAACAACTCCGCGGTGCTTTCTGTGGCAATCCAGCTATGGCACATTTCTCTCATGCTACTCGAATTATGACAGCCAGCGTCAATCGTTACAGGGCGCCGCCGTCTTGTATCCGGTTACCTGCTTTGACAATTAGCTCCGGAAGATCCTTCATCCCAACTTCAACGTTTGTCGGCAATGCTGGCGATATGGATGCAGAAAAAGGGGTAATGCGATATGTTGATGTCAGCCCAGCATCCAAGGAGACTGATTATATTGACTGGTAATCGCATTACTGGAAATTTGAATCGATCCCCCTTCAGTATATGTAGGATTTATTTGCTTCTTGAACGTGTCTGTGCATTTTCTTTCAATAGGGTACCGGTATATTGTAACTTGTTGTTCATTGTTTCGCATGGCAGAACCAGTTCTTCTTTTACCACTAACGTTCTTCGTGAGGATCGTGTGGGGGTCGTTACAGGCGTCATGTCAAGCAGGGGATCGAAGGCATGATCAACGCAATGGTATTCCAATATTCCAACTTCGAAACTAGCCAGAAGCCAAGATAGGATTCAGACACGCGGAACAGTGAAAAGCAGAACTAGATTGCCGCATTTTACTCTGTCGAAATGAAAACCCTTCATATATTTGTACTTAAGAAGGAACATATAAACCACTAAACTCCGCCTTGGAACTTGTCGGATCCAAAATATTATTAAGTCCAAGATCATCAATCAATTTATCCACATACCCTATCTGCGACGAGAACTCTTCCATGGCTGTCTTCAACTGCACAACGAAGCCACACTGTTGTCATCCGTATCAGAGGTCTCGCCCGCCTTTCGAATGCACGGTAGTTAATGTCGACCAACCATCGAGACAACCAGAATAACAGGTATTCGGCCAAGATCCAGTGATCTTTGAAACCAAATTGACATAGTCGCTCCTTTTCAGGCAGCTTGTCCATCATCAGGAAGTAGTTCTTCGTTGTGGCACAAGCGACATAGTTAGACGTCATCCATCTGTCGACGGGCGTCCTTCGACGGGCGTCCTTCGACGGGCGTCCTTCGACGGGACTGTCCATTCTGGTACCGCAAGAAGACGAAGGGTAATATCCACGTAAAGGCCTCCAGCTTATGTCGGTATGGTCGTTCAATCTCGCCACGCCAATACTTGTCAGTCAACAAGTCGATGACCATGAACAGAATTGTTCCCGTCCTGTCTGTTCCAGGCCTGCACGATTGTCGTCGAGAGACTGAGAGGTCACAACCACTCAGAACTCCGCATTTCAGGTCTTCGTTGTACATCACATCCCAAAGGCTTGGATCGCCGTGTTCATATTGCGACTCCAAAGGAATGCATGGGCTGCGCAAGGAGAATATTCTCATCGATAAGAAGCCAAGTGAAAAGGATAATATGCGTACACTTCACGACTTCCAACCAGGCCTTTGACAAAGTCGGGCCAGAGTTGTCAGTGGAAGCATTTCCCTCGACACCGTTAGCCTTAAAGTGAGACGTCCTTCTGCGGGTATCATCAACATTTGTGTGCCATAAAGTGACATGCCACCGTATATATAGCAGTAAGTCAGGCAGATGTTTCGATGAGGAATTCGACTCTTCACCTGCCTTGATTTCCCAACGAATATATTCAATTGTGTCCCCCTTGTTCTCTCGAGCAACTTCGCCGAATTTGTAGATCTTGTAGGTCAGATTGGCCTTGCATGGAACCCATAATCCAAGGACCGCAGTAGCCCGTCCTCCAAGACAGTATGCTAGGTAGGACGGCCATTCCTCGAGATCGATTTGGATTTGCTTTGAACTTTTCGGACTCAGGCCTCCCAGAGATTCAGGATTAGGATGGTTCTTTCGGCTCAAGAAGCAGCTAGAGATCCTCTTCCCCCGTCCCTCCCCGAGAGTCATTTGCAGCCTGGGTTTGGCGGCGCGCTCTGCTACTGGTTCCAACTGAAGTTTCGCTTCCATTGAGAGCCATGGATTTCAGCTAAATTCAGTTCAAATACAACGACCTGATCGGCCAACCCGACGCGTTGGACGATAACGGAGAGCTCGTACGACTCGCTGAAGGCGAAGAGTGGAAGAGGAGGTTAGAGGTAAGAGGAGTCGGTTTGACTTCGGTTTGAAACCGTCCACGGTTTGTTGTACTGTACATAAACAATCGTACATAAAATAATTCCTGCCGAGAATATATCGCGGACTCGATCCCAACCACAACAACTGCTCTTCCAGAAAGACTTATGCTCGAAGGACATGATATTAGAAACGCTTGTGAAATATCTGTCAGCCACGAATCTATGGCGCCTGCCATATATGCAATTCTTTTCTTCTGAATAAACTCCAAGCTCCAAGATTTGCTCAGGCAACTTTCGATATCCTGCCAATGTCTGAACTCAAGCCGATAATTTTCGCATCTTTTCATTACTTTGTTAGCATCTGCGTTTTTATCAAATGCTTTCTCTCTTTCTCTCAGAAGAAACCATCTCGTCGGGAATCACTGGACGTCAACGCGATTGCTGTGGAAATCGAACCCACGAATGCTCTGGCGTCGACGGCGGACACGCCTGCAACGAGGGCTTCATCCAGCGATGATGTCGGCTATACCCTGCATTTTGCGCAGTCTTTCGACAAAGCGGGATTGAAGAGTTGCACTACGCTACCTGATAGGAACTCGTTTGGTGAGTTTTTTTGTCGCAGCCCCAGTGCGTGTACTTAATTCATTTGCTCCAAATTCTTGTTTATATAGCCCGTTTCACGTATATGGAGCGAAAATCTCTCTCCCAGCCGAATTTTCAAATTTGTGAAGATGATATATTCTTTGGAGCGCCTTCAACGACGGGGGACCGCCTCAATGTCAGGGTTTCCAACTTTAGTGAAGGTAGCACACCCGCCTGCACTTGACACCCACATCTACTTAAACGCCAGTTTTACAGACGATAACAGAGGGAGTGATGAATCATATGGCGGTTCACACGAATCACCTTTGGCTGCTGGCCATAACCTTTCGCCTTCTGGAGACGTGATTGATTTCGAGCAGGCGACTGTTCTTGACGACAGTGTCATCTTCGACATATTATCCTCTCTCCATTCTGATAGCGACAGTGCGAGCTATGACGCCGATACGAGCGACGAATTCTTACGAGGCAGCCTCTGCGACTCGTCCCTGGACTGCTCGTTGCCGGACTGGATACAGGCCGCTGACTCGAACTGGAAGAACGAGGTCGCGACTGCGATGGATGCCTTCAGGACATGTAGGGCTGACGACGAAGGCATTCTCTCGCTGCTACCCAAGTCGAATAAAACAAACTCGGAAAGTCGCCGTATGTCTCACGGGAAGCAACTGCGAGAGATTCAGGAGTGGAGGAACGATTTTGGCCCCGAAAGCGAGATCACATCGGAATCTCCGCCTGATGCCGACTGCGAAGTCGCTTCTTTCTTTCAGTTTCCTTGATATTCTGGCAATCACATAGTACTAGATGCCTGGAACACTTGTCGATTTTTCGAGTCTGCATGTATTTCGATTCGATTCGTTTTCACATCGATTGTCATTCATTCTCCAATATGTCCTTCTCGTTGAAAGCGGAGATTTTTCTGTTTTGACGACGGCTGCCATATCAGACCAACTTCAACAAGTCTGGAAGGGTGTGTTTCACATTATATGATGTCACGCTCACGTCATTCCAAGTGGCAACGCTGGCATCTTGCTGTGTACCCTTCCCCATCTTGTTTCGCCACAATGCAAAGTCCAAGCCAGGAGATCCACGCCGTGATAGAACTCGTCAACTCAGCTGTCTCGCCCGATATCCAAAAGGCGGCTATCAACAGATACTTCACGTCTGATGCTGGCTTTCGCAACCCTTGGTACGCGGTTAAACCTGGTCCACTTTCGCGCGAGAGCATTCTTGGTATCTATCAGTGAGTGATGCGATTTACGTGGCCGAGTTTGAGCAGACGAGAAACTGAACAAAACTTTTTAGATGGTACCGGACAGTGTCGCCCCGCATTGATACAGACATACGCAATGTCGGTGCGCGTCGTAGTTCTTCGTTTTTGATACTAGGAAGAATTTTCAATTGACATTGTCTTCCAAAAGTGTATGATAGGTTGCATGATACGGTATACGTGGAACTTGTCCAGTTATACCATATTCGATTCTCGCCTTTCAAGCCTGCGCCCTGCCGGTGAGTGGTTTTTTTTTGTGAAGATAATATCTCATTCTGAAGCCTGATAATTGTTCAGGATATTTTCACGCCTTGTCCTCCGGCATGAAAACGGATTTCACTATATAGCCATGCAAGAAGATTTCCTCCACCCCGATGTGAGCTTGTCTTGGTCCTTAATCACGGGCGATATTCTGACCTTTCGTAGGATATCGCAACATCCTATCTCTCGTATTTGGGGCCCCTTGTCAGGATGTGGTTGTCTGGGAGTGCACTGATCTCGAATTTGTGTACAAAGGGCGCACAGGTGCTCGGTATCTGGCGTGCTGCTCCTGGAGTGGACCACGTGAACATCGAGCATGTCCCTACAAAGCCATACAAGTCTCGTCCGGGAGAAGGCCGACTGAAACATAAAGTACGCCGCGAGGTCTCAAGGTCTGCCAAACAAGCGGAGCAAGGCCAAGGTAGCGACGATATTGGGGCGTTCAGCCGGGCTGAAGCCGTGTTTTTTGAGGGAGAGGGATATCACTCTGGCTTCGATTCGGAGACTGGTTCCGTTGGATCTGGTGCGACGAGATTTGGCGGAGCTCCATTAACGGCACGCCGGTTTTCAGCGCCCGAAAGCGCAGCCAAGAACAAGGAACAGACTGGCAATATCAGCGTCCGAGAGAGAAGTGAATACAGCGATTCTGCCATGGGCAGCATGCCAGAAGCTAAAAAACGCGATTAGCTCTTTCTTTTGCATTTCTTCTTGCTATGTTAAGCAGACGTCTGCAACTTTGTCTTGTTTCGCATTTCGATTTTTTTTTTTTTGCTAGAACAGCCAAACGTATACGCGCGTATATGTATACGAGTACAATGTATATTAAATGTAAAGTCGATTCTCCTCGTTGCTGGCAGTTCTTTCCGGAAAAGGCAAGTCCGACGCGTCCTGCCAAATTCCAGCCACAGTTCACAGCCTTTTTGGAATCAGGCGACGTCCCACATCGTGACAGACGAGTCATTTTGGCAACCGCGACAGCGGCACGGTCGCGCCTCGCCGCCTTGACGAAGAGTCACCTATGAAATCCTCGCCCCGCCCACGAGGCTGTGCATCTGCCAGCGGATCCTTCAACATTGACTAGGTTCGGACTATATAAAGGTCCTCTCTATGAGATGGACATTGCAAACCATACTCGAACTCGAACATGGCACCCAGATCGAACAAGCGCGCGAAACATATCCACCTCAGTGACGTCTCCACGAAAGAAGTCGAATCTGCAGCTGCACCAGCAAATGCTTGTGTCGCTTTCTCTAACGATACCTGCAAGGTTCTAGAGCTTCCTCTTGAACTTCTCATGGAGATCGTCTCGTACTTCAAATGTATTCCTGTCGCTGTGACCCCAAAGGCCTTCGTCAGTGCTGGGTTTAGCTATTATCATCTCGTGTCGGAGGAGTATCTCGAGAGAACGGACGCGCTGCGGGCCCTTTCGCAGACCTGCAAGTTGTGGCGGCATATTATCTTCCCGCTTCTTTGGGAACGTCTCGAGGTCTGCGCGAGTCACTCGGCGTCCGGAGCGTGGTATAAAGTACTCGGAGACGCCTTGGTTAGGAAGAGCACCTTGGTTTCACAGAATCCAGAACTCGCCTCTCATGTTCGGTATGCTTGCAGACCTCTTTACTCCGTTCTCATATAAATATACAGCTAACGGCTGTAAACAGGAGCATGAGTGTTTCGATAACTCGTTATTCAACAGCGTCCGTCCTTCCAGCGCTCATTCGTGGCATTGAGGCCGTTCCCAATATGCACACCCTGCAAATTATTAAAGCGCATCATAAGATGTCCTCCACGCTCAAAGATGCTTTTGAAGGCCATATCTTCCCTCAAGTGCGAACTATCGTTCTCCCAACCCACGCTCATAATATCTTGAGGTGTTGCCCGGAGGTCCGGAGGGTGGTCTGCAACGACTGGGATGATTCCAGCAAGATCATAAGCGCAATTGCTAAATCATGCCCGAAAGTGGACGAGCTTGAAAACTTCCGAGGGGACGCGAGACTCATGAAAAGTATGCAATTTTTTCCGTGTCAATTTTTTTTGCCTCGTTTTAATGAGATTGTTAAATAGGGCTTGCGAAGGCAGCCCCACAGTTGCGCTCAATCACATTTTGCAGTGCAATGCCAACAGTCAGTATCTACGCCATATGACCATGTTATATCCGTCTTATGCCTTCTTCAGACTTACCTTGAACCACTTACTTCGTTGAGGGGATTGATTCATATCACGTTATACAGCAATTGTCCGTCTTTCGACCATGCCCTGCAAGATGGCGTCAATGTTGCCTGCGTCAAATTGGCGAAACAAATCGTGCATAAATCTGCACCGCGAGCAGCTCGGAAAAGCGTTACTCTCGAATACCAATCCTGGAATTATGAACGTAAAGAATTCGACAAGTGGGCGAAGGCGATCGACGACGGCTTATAGACTGAGTAATATATTCCCATTTTGTCTGGCTCGTTTGTCTACATACTACCGCGCAACTACCGCCCCAATACCGCCCTTCCGCCAACCCATGACAACGAACATATAGTAGTATTGTATATCTCGGCGCTTGTGTCCTATTATACCCCTCTCCTTTCTTGTACCTCGAAGCGCTCCCGCAAAGCTGTCTAGTAGCTCGCCTTGTTTGAATCGATAAAAATATCAATCTCGATTCACGTCCGATAGTAACCGGTGGAGTCGGGTGCTCTTGCGTCCTCGGTGCTGTTTTAAGTTTCTCGTGACATCATTTCTGATTACGTAATATCATGTTCATTGCAGCGATTCAAAAAGTGTCTCTGTTTCTCCCTCCGTCTTTCCTTTACTCTAGAACCCAACGTTAATATCTCTCGGGAGCATGGTGCACCGTCCAGCGGACTCTCGTCTGCTCACCAACCTCCTACAACAAGAAAAGGACTATTCGAAGCAGCTCAACCAAGTTCTTCAGTCGTCTAATGCCTCTTTGGCCTCTTTCGCTGCTTATGCTGCAGCATCTCCTCCTCCAGCGTCTCATGTTATCATGACGGTAGCTGGATCTCTTGCAGCGGCAGATGACGCCCTCAGAAGGTATGCTCTCGGTGTCGACGAATGGAGAGACACCATGCGCCTTTTGAAAGACGCCGAAGACGAAGTTGGAAATATTATGAGGGACAGGGAGATCCTGTGCGTATCCTTGCAGTTTGCGAGCGGACATGTCTCTAATGATTATTTAGTGTCACCCGCCTGATAAAAGCCTCCAAGTCACAAAAAAATGGCTCAGGAAGCATTCGAGAGTCGCTGCTCTTGGGACACCAGCGGTCTCCCTCGTCTTCTTCGATTTCCTTATCTATCGGAGGCCAACAGGACACGCCATCGCCTTCTCCTTCACGCCCCTTGTCGGCATCCATCTCATCTTCTACGAAGCTAGCTGCTGCGCAGTCGGAATTGCAAGCCTGTGAAGCCCATCTCGCTGCCAAAGAGCGCGAACTTGCGACGAAACGTTGTGTCGCCGTACGGGATGGTCTGGGTACACGTCTCAGGGCCATGGTCGAATGTGGTTGGGCATGGAATGAACTGGGCAAGGAGGCACTACAGAGCCTCGAAGAATTAGGAACCGACCATCCAGGTTAACCTTTTGCTTGCATTTATATAGGCAGTTTCTAATATGAATGTTTTACAGAACAAAGACCTCCACTTGTACATGAACCTCATCTCGGTTCTAATCCGAATAACAAATCCCTTCCTGTTCCAGAGCCCGAGTCCACGCGTCCGTCTTCGGATTTCTCCTCGATTGGACCTTCTCAGTCCGCATCCCAGGCGCACTTAATGCATGACATCCCACCAGCAGTCGGCATGGACGCCGTAATGAGCTCCAGCGTATTCGGCGACCTGACCGCGACCTCGTCAGAGGGTGCTCGTTTACGGCCGTCTTCCGGCATGTCAAGTGCGGGGTCGTCAATTTTCTCCAACCCTGCCATGCACGCGACGTACAAAGTCCAGACTGTAACGTATGCTCCTGCCATAGCCGTCCATGTCCCTGGAAAGGAAATGCCTGCTGGGTCCAGCAGGACGTACAAACCCGACTACACGTCTATGCACATACCTGCTCCACATGCCCTGGAGGGATATGCATATGGCATTCCGACCGCTGGTGGACCTGCTGGGTTGCAGCATCCGCATTCAAGAACCAGTTCAGGGCATTCGACCCCGCAAAAGCCATATTCAGAATCCACTGCTCAACCACTTGTCTCTGCTTTCCAGAATAGGCACATGTTAGAGAGACGGATTACGGAAGACTCTGATGAGAGCAGCATCCAGGAGGTCAAGGAGCAGGAGAAGCTTGTGCAGGAGGGCAAGTTGGCGGTTGTGGAAAATCCGCGGTTTATGACCGAGGCGAGGAAGCGAGAGATAGAGAAGGAAAAAGAGAAGGAAAAAGAACGAAAGAGGAGAGAGGAGGAAGAAAGAGCTAGGAAAGAGGTTAGCGACCAAGAAGCCGTCGCCCCCGAGGATCACGAGCACGAGAAGGACGCAGCTGGCAAAGAGAAGAAGAGGTTCTTGTTTTTCCATCATCAACCGAAAGCGGAGCCGAGCCAGCCTCAAACATCTTCCGAGGCACCCAGCGGCAATGGGCATGCCATCTTTGCTCCTGCTACTGATAATTCCGAGCATCATGGCTCTCTTTCCAAGACCGGTACGAAATCTGCCAACACGTCGCCTTCGAAGGGGTTTCTAGGAAGCCTGCGGGGCTTTTTTGGGGCGAAACAGCCATCGCCTCGTTCGCGCACCTTGCCCACTCGGGTGGAGAGAAATCAGGACAACACGTCCGACTCTGACAGCGACCGCCCGCCCAGGAAGAAGCCGTCTGGCGGTGGTGCTGGAGTTAAGACCAAGCCAATAGTTAGCGGCCGATGGCACACACGCACGGATAAGAACATCAGAGAACTGTCCAGGAGGGGTAGCTATGACGGTGGTGATCTAGGGAGGATTGCTGTTAATGGGCTTAGCACTGGCCTCGCTGGAGGTGCGGTTGCCAACGCCGGGGTTGTCAATGCTACTGGTGTTGGGCGCGGAGCGGCGGGGCAGAAACCGGTTAGGGGCAGGGCGGCTAGCGATGTCGGTACTGGCGCCTCTCGTGCTGAGGTTCCTTCTGTTGGTGCTGATGCTGGTGCTAGTCCTGCTGGGAGGAGACTGAAGAAAACGCGTAATGGGCCACCTGTGTCTGCGTCTGCCGCCGCGGCGGCTGTTGGTACTACCGACACCGCGACAATACAACCGAAAGCACCTACTCAATCTCAGACGCCCGTTCGGGCTGCCAGCGCCACCACCACTCCGAAAGCGGCTGGACAACGCAGTGCGAGTGTAGATGTACCCAACGAGAGTCGAAAGAGTTGGGTTGAGCACGATGATGAGAAGGAGGGTGGTGGGACGATCGTCCACCTTGGGCGGAGGAGGACTGCCAGCGAGGTGGGCAGTGTGAAGAGTGCTACACAACTTACTGCTACATCCTCTGCAACACCGGGGAGGAAAGGGCCGGCCCTTTGGTCCAAGCCTTCGCCTACTGTTCGCCCCGCACCCGCCTCTGTTGCTGTGCCAAGCCCAAGCGCTGCTGCGAAGGGTTATTCGAGTGATACGGCTGTTCTGACCTCTGCTCCGGCTGTGACGAGGAAGAGGAGTTTGACGAAGAAGAAACCTCAGGGTGCTACGACTACGACCACCGCTGCCCCTGTTGTTCCACCTCCTGCTCCATCTGCAGATGTCGGCACTCTACCGTCGTCGACGCTCAAGAGAAAGAGCTCTGTAAAATCCTCTGCATCTCAAAATACGCCTAGCAAATCGCCGGCGCCTCGTCAGGTTGTAACTACACCAACTGGATCGGCTACGGTTTTAGTAGCTGGTGGCGAACAACCCACCGGCACCCTTGTTCCTCAGCCTGGATGGAACGCACAGGCGAAGGCACCGGGTGGTAGTTTGTCGAGGCACTCTTCGGACGCCAGCGCTGCCAGTGCACCTACCGGTGGTATCGTCAAAGGCAAGCGGCGAACGAGCCTTGGTCAAGGCATGGGAGGCAGCGGAGGACTAGGGCGCAGGTCGTCGTTAGGAGGGGCGAGTAGTACGTCATTGCCGGCTAAAGTTGACACGACGCCTGCGCCTGCTTCCACCTCTGCCAATGCACCGTCGGCGTCGGTCGTCCAACCTACGGCGCCTGTGCCTAGCCTGATGAGTATTGTGGAAGATGTGGCGAGGGGTAATCGTGAAGGGTGGAGTCAGGATTGGAAGATGAAAAAGGGTGCTGGAGGGAAGGTTGTTGGGATGATTGAGGTTGTGAAGGCTCCTCCGCCAATGCCTCGAAATATGTTGGCGGCGCTGGATCAGGCGGAGATCAAGAGCCGTGCGACAACGACGACGGCGACGACGATGACACCGACGAGAGGACGCCCTGGGATGTTTGAAATCAAAGCGCCTGGATCAGTGTTTGATCAACGACAGGCGGAGGCTGGAAGCACGTCGCGCCAACCTCAGTTGTCGACTCCAACCCATAAGCAGAAGCAAGAAGTGCCTGGGCATCGAGTAACTGCTACTGCAGTTACTCCCACCGCTACACCTTCGAGTACTCATCGCGCCGCGAAATCTCCTCTGCGAAGTGCCTTGAGGAATCCCAGTCGGTCGCCCTCACCTGCCGCTGGTCCTTCTCGTATCCAGCATCAAACCCCAAGCTATTCGTCTCATGACGAATCGTTGCCTCCACCGATCAGCGGCATACTTCCTTGGGGCTCTGATGGAACACTGCAGCAACCGAAGAAAATTGAGAAGGCCAAGGCTGCTCCTCCTGTTGAAAATCCGGACAAGTCTGGCGACGACTCGTCGGGGACCGGAAATGAAGTATTTTATTCCGATGTCGAAGAGTCTGAGCCGGAGGTTGTTGCGGCAGCGGCAGCACCTGCTAAAGATGCTGGGGCCCAATCTGCGACTACACTGGCAGTCAGTGGCATTGGTACACCTACGCCTGAAGCACCTGTTACCACACAGGCTGTTGGCCGTGGAAGAGCCTTATCCGAGGTTTCGCGATCTACGTCATCGACTGTCATTGTCGGGCCTCCTAGCCAATCGCAGTCTGAATCGCAACTGCCGCCTGCCATTGCTCGACCTTCGTCGCAGACCCCACGGAGGAGGAAAAGTGTCCGCGTGTCGTTGCAGCCTACTTTCTCGCCACCGCCACCTGCCATCGAGTACGATGATGAAGAAGAGCAGAGGAAGCCTGCACCTTGGGTGCGGCAAGGTTCTGCTAGAATCCCACCTGCGCCTCAAGTTCTCGTTGGACCTCTTCCCGCTCCCATACCACTACGTTCCAGGGCTGTGGAGGGCGATGGTTCCAAGGTAGCCGACATGTGGGCACCAGATTCGGACGACGAGGATGAACAATATACGAGAGCCAAGCGGCTGTTGAACCGGGCGGCTAAGAAGGACAGGGACGTGAAGCTCATGGTCGCCAATCGTGCATAAGTCGATTCTGGGTTTACTCGGTCTGATTGGTTCTTCTATATTTCTCATCTCCTTCACATTATGCTCCGGGTCCGTGTGTTGTAGTTCTTTTCTTTTTCTTTTTTAACCCTCACCTCATTCTTTTGAACGTAAGTTATTGTGCTCATATGTATTTTTAACTTTTTCCCAACTTTTTCCACTCTTTTTTCTTCCTCTATCGTTTTAGAATAAGTTATCTCATCTACTGTATCATACATATCACTTATTCTGTCGATTTTGGGGTTTGCTTGCCGTCATATATTCTGAATTCCTAACTTAGAAGGCTTCAACTCGATCTTTCCACCAGTTTACGTAAGCTGCGGTTTAGATTTCAAAGTCAGTGCCATTTCGTTCTTATACCACAAACCCCTTGGCCATCGCACTCTTCTGCTTTTTGAATCCATATTAACCCGCCTTTCAAAGGGTTAAATAACACTCCATTATCTTTTCTATCTATTCAGATAGTTCCAAACCACCCTAATACTTGTACACGCGTTTGAAAACAATGTCTGACGAGGAACACCAGCCACAAACCCAGGACCACGAGCCCAAGGTTGAAGACGCAAACACGACTATTAACATCAAGGTAACCTGGCCGTCTTGCGGCACTTTTGCCCACGTATCTATTTGAAGATGTTGATTGGGCGTTAGGTTGTGAGCTCGTCCGGCGAGGAAGTTTTCTTCAAGATCAAGAGGAGCACGAAGCTTAGCAAGCTCCAAGGGGCTTATGCTAGCAAGGTGGGCAAGGACGTAGGAAGCATTCGGTGAGCCTACTTTTTCTCAATCATATCTCTCGTCCAGCGATTTTCTGCGCTAAATCATGATCAATTCCCTCCGATTATCAACACATCTTGTACCGCGGGAGGATAGCTTGAAACTGACTCCTTCCTTGTCGTTTTGACTAGATTTTTGTATGATGGTGCACGGATACAAGACGACGACACCCCAGCATCACTCGATATGGATGATAATGGTGCGTATAATATCTGCTTTCAGCAAAACGCATCTGACATAGAGAACCTAGACACGATTGATGTCATGGTAGAGCGTACGTTCTCTTATTTATTTACTTTGATCGCCTTTCTCATACTTTTCTCAGAGGTTGGAGGATCTCATTAGGGTGGCATACGGCAAGCAAAGTCGCAATCCATGTACAAATTCACTTCATTCTTGACTTCTGCACAGCGAGTTGCATCTATACTTCACTTTTTTCTCTTTTATTGTAATATCGCACGGGTATCTCAACTAACTCTCTTTTAAATCTTGTTGATTCTGCTTGTTTTGGAAGATTCTTCGCCCTGTGGGAGTGATTTAATAGTGCATGAAGTGCGACGAATTTGATCTCTTTGAATTTTTTGCCGTCTTTGTAATCGTCTTTGGAGTCACTTCAATTCTCATGCCGATGTCCGAAGTCTCAAGTGCAGATAGCGAACACTTTCTCTGTAAATAACAAAGGTAATTACTTCATAATTCAAATTGTATCTCACACTGGCAACTGACTTTTCGTCAGGTTAATAACTGTCCCCTTCAATTTGGCGTCGGGAAGGCGGCCGGGCTCTTAAATCCATTCTTGCCCACTGCACGAACTCCCATCTGCACGTTATCCTTCGAAAGCTTGACAGTGACCTGATTTACCAAGCCAACTGGTATCACGCGGTTCCATTGGGGCAGGTCGGTTTCCCTCCATACAACCTCGTATCCAGCAATATCGGGGTTAGAATCGACATTCCACGACAAGGTCGAATTATTCGACAGTGCGCTGACGTCGATGGTGAGGCCTTTTGGCGTTCCAGGCGCTTGTGCCAGTGACCATATTGCTGCTCCGTTGACCTTCCCAACTTTGGCAGTGAAGTCGAAGTCAACAAACTCGGTCAAATCACCGAATTGTTCGCCGTTGGCGGCGACGCGTACATCCTGATGCTGGTGGGCGAAGTTTTCGTGGGGCTCAGTGAATCGGACAGCTGGGAAACCTTGGTCCAAGAATGACTCATGGTCTCCTCCGCGCAAGAACCGATCCGGGCGATAAATCGCGCGTACTATGAGTTGATTTGTCAATTTGGGCTCGCATATACAGGTAATGTACATACCATTCAGCTGGGTGGCAGTGTTTTGAGATACTTCTGCAACAAAGCGACCTAGTTGATGGGCTGGCGAGTCGTTTTCGCCTCCGATAGAAGCAAGTGCAAGATTCTGATTTGCCGTATTGGAAGGAGGAAGGCCGGACACGAACATCCGGATATCGGTTTTGTCGATGGTTCCGTCGTCGGCTTGGGAAGCTCCAACAATATCGTTGTCGAGCATGCCTTGGACGTCTACTCCGTTTTGCTTGAGTGTAGTGGCCATGAAATTCGACCCGAAGAGCCCTTGCTCCTCCCCAGCGACAACGGCAAACATGATTGTTGCTGCCGGCTGATGAGTTGCCATTATGCGCGCCAATTCCATGGAAATTGCAACTCCAGATCCATCATCGTCAGCTCCGGGAGCGTCATCAATGAAGTTCAGGATATTCGTAACGCGCGAATCATAGTGGCCAGAAACGACGTACACGCGATTAGGCTCCTTGGAACCGGTCAATGTTGCGACAATGTTGCTGATGACAGTGGCATTGGGGATTTCCGGGACTGGCTGCTGCACATAACTTGGCACGGTTACGGTCATTCGTCCATTGGAAGCAGCGGCGAATGAGCGCATCTGGGAGGCGATCCAGTCTCGAGCAGCGCCAATTCCACGCACTGGATCTGTCTGATTGGACATCGTGTGGCGGGTGCCAAAGGATACGAGCTTCTCGATTATTGCCTGAATGCGGTTGGGGTCGATTTGGTTGAGAATAGAAACGAGCTCTTGGTCGGGCTGTTGTGGAACGAGAACCTGTCCAGGGCCTGGAGGCCAAATACTCAGAGGTTCCATAAGCGACTGGGAGTATACTGCAACCCAAGGCCCATTAATAATGTACAGAAAGGGAGGTGATTTTACTACATGCCTCCAGTCGCCAAAAGGCACAACGAGAATAAACTTTGAGCAACACGCATTGTCGAACTTCACGGAGACGGCGAGAGGTCTGCGGGCTTCCTTTCTTCTGTAGCTTCATTTTATACTCGCCGGTGTCAGCGTGCTACTGGCTGGACACAGGAAAGGTGGTGCGTGCGTCCATATGGTTCGTTCCATAGATATGTCCATATGATCCAGTCCGAAGGCGATTATTAGTGGAATTGGCCCATAAGTAGTACGCGTTAGTCGTAACATGGGAATCTTACCTATATTTATGTTCCCGCCATATAGCGAGGCTGGGAAAGAAAGCCCTACCAAAGTCCAGTCCGATAAAGATGAAAATAGTACGCCTTACACGGCGTGGACAACTTTTGCATTTATCTATGTCGTATTGCCACTGCGCCGTGCTTCTCTATCAAATTTCCAATTATCCGACGTAACCTGAGGTTCATGAGTGGCAGCACCATATCGATGTTATTCGAATTCCCTGGCCACAGCTACTAGGCATTATATCTAAGTGATGTCGTTCGTGCGCTGCAAGGATTGTAATTTTGTGATAGCAATCATGCCTCACCCTATGTGTGGATTACTGAGAACCGGAAGGACTAGACTCTCCAAAAAATGGCGCGTACATGCGAGAACTAGGAGAGCAATGGCAGACGTGGGTTGTGCGGCCCTAAGTTAACGGTAGCAGCGGGCCCCCTATCCGTACTTAGTTTAGTAGCACGAGGCGACGATTTCAGCATATTTCGAGCAGAGAAAGGTTTGTGTCAATTTGTACCATGCAGATCAAGAAGTATTGTTATAGAAAAGAAGTAAAGGCCCATCCCATCGTTCTCATATTGAAAGAGTGTCCAGCATTAGATAGCTGGGTCGTTCTCGGCGAAGTACTCGTGCGATGCGGCATTGGTGATTGCTAAGAGCGGCGTGTTGGAGGCTAGGCTGCGACAAGCAGATTTGTCTTCAAACAGTGGCAGATCTGAAGTTCCAGCGATGCTCGGGAACTGAGAGCCGAGCTTAATGAGCAATCCAGCCTACAATTTATAAAGCTTTTAGCCAACCCCACCATACGGAGGATTACTGCGCACCTGTGAATCACTACCAATGAGGTTGGTTTGCCAGAACAAGTCGCAAAGATAGATGTATTTGTCTCTGTGTGAGAAATGAGTGTTACACTAGTACTATGATAGCTGAGGGAATGAAAACGCGAACTGAGTAAGCAAAACATATGCGACAACCCCAGTCTTCAGAGGCTGGTTCGCACAGGTCCCACAGTCGTAGGTGAATTCTCCGAAATCTGCGGCGTCGATTGCTTGGAAGTGTTGAAGGACAACATTGTAATTATCCTGGCTGAAAGCACCAAACCAGGCATTGTAGCGAGCAGACTCAGATGAGCCCGACTGAGTCAGGAAGCTGCGAATGCGCGGTGTGAGGAATCGTGCTTCTTTAATAATCTTTGCGCTTACTGATAGGTGTCTCGAGCATAGGTCTCCCCGCTATTGACAACGTTGCCAAGATTGCCCTGGTGTTCGTCACTGCACCCCACAAAGGTTGTCCTTTTCTGGTGTTTCTTGATGGCATTCAGGTTTACTATGGAAAATGGGTTGATGATGTTGACCGTCTGAGAGGCGGACTGCGCTTGGACGGTGAATACAGAACCCGATGTTACGTTGAAAGCCTGGAAAGTGATGTGGGGGAATACATTGTAAGTCCCAGCACCGGCTTTTGTGAAGTTGTAAGCTTGCCCCACTTCAAATGACGGGTAAGAAAAAAGATTGGGCAACAGATATTCCGATAACGAACTTACAGGAGTGGGTAATATTGATTGATGCTCCGGGTTTCAAGACAGAAAAGACGTCCGACTCGTTGGATGCCAACGCCTGACGAGGACTATATTGAACCTCAGACAATCGTTAATGACATAAAATAAAGGGCAATGAATCGGTCATACTACATATCCCATGAAGTCGGGGGTTGCGCCATTGTTGACATTGGTAATATTGAAGCTGTGGGTGGGCATGTTGGTCAAGACAGTGCTAGGATCCCTCAAGAGATGCAGGGTTTCGTGGCCCTTATTGGTTAGAGTGGTAACCACTGATAGTTCAGCCATGTTATGCGCAGACGCTGGACCTGAGACGATGAAATAGGTTCGAATCAGGGACTTTAAAAAAAATACATTTCAACGACATACATACCCTTGAGCCCAATAAAGAGACTAGGAGTGGCAGAGACAGCGGCACAAAACACGAGGGAAGAGAGCAAGCGGCATGGAAGAGACTTGAAAGTGACCATCTTGAAGCAAAGAATGCCTTGACGTTGGAGGGGGCAACTGAAGCGTTCCAAATCACGAAGGGAATTTTATACCTGCCAGTTGGCGTCAGTAAAGCATTTGATCTCTTAGAAATTTCCAAACCCTAGAACTCGCCCTTCAGTATTATGTTACTGCGGCGGAACAATACTGAATAGAATCGGATCTCGAGTAATTGTGCTTCAGTGGCTCGCCAATTGCTCATCAAAAGGAATTAATTTGCTATGGCTTCTTGCAGCAGCAGATTCGATACGGCGGCGGAGGAAATGTGGCCACCAATGGCGCAAAAAGGATGGCCTGCACCCGTTCAAGAACCTCCAGAGTCCATGTCAGTTAACGGCGCAAGGAGGACAGAAGTGGCGTTGTTTCAGGACCCAATCGAGTCCACAAGCGGCATCCGATAGCGGAGAAGAGAAGGTACCGTCGCAGCGAGGCCCACTAGTCCGGTAATGCACCGATGTGCCTCCACAATCCATTATCTTGCTTTACATACTCCTAGTGTTTAATCAGAATGCTGTGCGAAGACTGTGATTGAGCGCCAGATATCGTGATCCCATCCAATAGCAGGAGTAAACCCCTGGATTCCCAAGGACAAGAAGAGGAAAAATCGTATTGGTTGACGATTCGGCGAATGTCGACAGCACTCAATCGACTGGTCACAAGCAAGGTCATTTAGGCCGAGTTGAAAAATGCTCTTTTTGAACGATTCGCAATGGATTATCATCGCTTCATCGCATCAAGAAAGCCAAGGCATGACTCATGGCGTTTGCAGGCTGGGTGTATCAGAAATCCCGAGTCACCTAGAAAACTTCAACTTATCATTAGCGTCAGCAAAAAGTTCGAAGGTGAGACTCTTTCTTGAAGTGAGAGTACTATACATGTGAGTTCATTGACGGGAAATCGAGCAGTTCAGGATTCATTGGTAGAGAATATGTTGCTGGCCACCCAATGACCACCTTTGCAAGAACTTGTTGAAATTGGAAGGAACAGGAATGCCTGTCTAGACTGGTCGGTGCCCATCCATTACCGGCAGTTGCCGCGGCTTTAAATAAATGACAGCCCATCCGAGTCCTCATTCCAGGTCCATACCTAACTTCTACATCGTCATTTTGTCGTCGTCGTAGCTGGAGAAACCGACGAAGTTCCAAGCTCAAAGCTACAAGTCTCCAAAAGAATTCCATTCATAACTCATCCGACTGACTTGGTAGACCAGGGAGTGAGTAAACGCTTCTAACTTCCAAACATTACACTTTCATCGAAGCTCATTTGCTCTCATCTGAAGTACTGCCGATCGAGGAACACGGCCATCGCACCACAAGACTGATAGTTGATTCTCTCAGCTTCAAGTTTGACCTATCACAGAATCATGGCTCCTTGGACACCTGAAATAATGGATTGTTTCCAATCCATCAAGCCTGACCTTGAATCGGATTTTACGCCAGCGGCGTACAACAAGCTCCTAAACACCCTCTTCCCAGTTAACACCCCATACACCGTCTTTCCTCAGGTTCATCGACACGATGAAATCGTAACACCGTCGGCGCGCACAACTTTTACGGTGTATTACAAGAACACGCCTGTATTCTTGCTCGATCTCCATCCGTATCCTAATCTTGCCCGAATCTCTGCACGAGAGGCCGCGGACGACCACATTCGCATGCATGTGCGGGACCTGCTTCCGTATTGTCCTTTGCCCACCTTATATGCTATAAGTGCATTCGGGACAAGGCTGTCCTTCTACACAGTGACCCCTGGGTGTGCGATTCTACCTGCCCGTGTAACCGCTTCAGATCAATCTACGCACGACGGAACGCCTGCGGATTGGTGGGACTGTGACATACTGGAGGACGACGGAGCGATCAGGCTGAAAGAAGTGGTGAACAAGATACGAAACCAATGCGAGAATTTATAACAATACCCATGTAAGAAGATATTTCTGCCACCGTTATAAGAAGTTTCACCAGTACTGACCTATCCAATCTTTTAAACAGATGGATTTAGCGTCTCTTGTGTGGGATACTCGTTCATTCAGTCATCCGTTATGGCAGTGCTTTGAGCATATGTTGCAGTCACACTTCCAGGTGTTGTGAAATTCGTGATCCCTCATAATCTCCATCATCATAAACCCCGTTCACTGTCTTTAGATCCCAGGCTTTGTGTGTAAATCAGTCATTGTATATTACGAGCATTTGTAGTACTTCGAGAGATGGATTATCAGGATAAAAGTAGCAACACAATAAAAATATTCAAGACAAATTTTCCAACTTGAAATTCCGAAGAGAGGATCCTGCTGGCTAGCCTTGCGAACACTGCCGTGCATTCGCCGTGCACGATGGGCTCGCCTGACGACAATAAGATGTTCTTAAGATATTTGATGAACCAGCAGCTGCGAGTCGCGACGACAAAGTCAAGTTACGAGACGACTTGACGAAAGGCTGACAAGGATCACTGACGTAGCCTCATCATGGGACGGTCCGTTGCCGCAAGACATTTTTCTGCCACAACCACGACCTGATAGCTACATGCGCAACAGTCCATATTTTTCATGGTATCTTCACGTTTAGGCCTCCTTCTTTGGGTCTTTTTAATCCACTTGGCTGGAATCTATCTCTTCACCAGAGGATTTTTGTTGACGCGACTCTCTCTATCCGACTTATCGACCTGCTCGAACGCAGATTGTGGGATACCTCCAACGCACAAACGCGCCATTCTCCTCATAATCGACTCCTTGCGATTCGACTTCATCACCCCAAACCCTCCAACACCTTTGTCTCCTTTTTATCACGGTGTATTGACGCTACCTCGGGAATTGACGGCGAAACATCCAAAACATTCGTTCATCTTCAATGCCTACGCGGACCCTCCAACCACAACATTGCAGCGTATCAAGGGAATCACCACGGGCTCGTTGCCCACATTTGTTGACATGGGAAACAACTTTGGAGGTTCGTCCATCGCAGAGGATTCCATCTTGAGGCAGCTCAAGATGTCTGGGAAGAAAGTACGGTTCTTTGCTCTTATTTCATCTGGTACTTACCAAAATTTGAGGCAAGTTGGCGTTTATGGGCGATGATACATGGATGTCTGTCTTCCCTGGTACATTTGAACCCAACATGACTTTTCCGTATGACTCGTTCAACGTCGAAGACCTTCACACAGTCGACGAAGGTGTCATAAGACACCTCTTCCCTCTGCTGGAGGATCCATCCAAACCCTTTGACTTCCTAATAGGTCATTTCCTTGGTGTTGACCATGTTGGTCACCGAGTTGGCCCGGACCATCCAAGCATGAAGGCGAAATTGCAGCAAATGAACGACGTGCTTAACCGCGTGGTGGAGCAAATGGACGAGGACACACTTCTCGTCGTTCTGGGCGACCATGGAATGGACCGTTCGGGAGACCACGGAGGAGACGGTACCCTCGAAACGTCTTCTGGGATGTGGATTTATAGCAAGGGCGCCCCATTGACAGAAAGTTCGAACACGGTTCCCAGTGGTACCCTCCAGTTCAGGAAATTTCCGGGATGTGACATCCGCCATCGATCCATCCAGCAAATTGACATCCTTCCAACGATGTCTCTCCTTCTCGGGATGCCCATACCCTACAACAATCTCGGAACAGTCATTCCTGAGCTGTTTTGGCGCGACCCCAATGGCCAGACGCTCGAGAAAGCACTCCAAATCAACGCTGCCCAGGTTATGGCGTACCTCGACACCTATCGTTCCAGTCCGTCCGGAGGCGAGCTGGACGAAGCTTGGAACAACATCCAAGCTGCATGGAGTGCCACCCTGGTTGGTTTGACCAGAGATGTCAAACTGGTGACGCTCATGAACTTCAACCGTGTTGCTCTTGCGGCATGTCGTGCAATGTGGGCGCAATTCAATCCTCTACTCATGGCCTTGGGACTCTCGCTTCTGAGTATGAGTCTCTGTGCAGCATGGTCCTTTATTCGGGCTTCTCTGCCTCGAAAAACGGCTGGAACGATTGGTTGATCAGTCGTCTGTCAATCGCAGTCCAAGCTGGTATAGGAGGTACCGTTTTGGGTGTTTTCGCCTATCTCGTCCTCGGGAACTATATGCCAGGTGTCAACGCCCTCGACTGTGCACTATTCGCAGCCTTTTTGGCATCGTCAATCGCTTTAATCGTATCTACACCCCCCGATATCACTTTGGAATCCCTCAAATCAACACCTGTGCTCCTTATAATCCACGCCATTGCATTCTTATCGAATTCTTTCACTTTCTGGGAAGACAGGGTTGTTCCCTTTCTTCTTATCTCTTCCATCATCCCATATGTTCTTACTGGATTCACCGCCCCAAATACACGACTCCGGTACCGCATCTTAGGGTTCTCCCTCCTTTTCGCGATCTGCGTTCGCCTCATTTCGATCAGCTCAATCTGCAGAGAGGAACAACAACCGTATTGCCACGTCACTTTCTTCGCCTCTTCCTCATTGCCGTCGCCGCCTTTGCCAGTTGTGTATCTCGCCATTCCTACTGCCTTGTTATTGCCTTACGACATCAAAAGATTCTTACGAATCACGCGTTCGGATAATGGTGTCACCACTTATTTCCTTCCCTTCATGCTTGCTCCGCCTCTCGTTGGTGGATCGGTGTATTGGATTATGGAATGGGCCGATTCTGCTTCTGTTTTTGGCGATGGATGGACGAGTGCGTTGAGGGTAGGAAGGACCTTGGTCGCCAGGATGGCGTTTGGGTGGGTCATTCTTGGAGGTGGCACGTTATGGTGGCTGGTGCCCTTATGCCTGAACGTCGAGGTCAGCGAGCAGGGCGAAAAGCGGCAGGTCCAGGTCCTGGGATATGCCAATGCGTTTGGCGCCCCGTATCTTCTATTCTGGTCGACTTCCCTCTGCCTTGTCTATATCTGCACGCAGCTTACCGGACAGTTGGTGCTCGCCCTCGCCACGGTGGCCTTGATAGCCTTTTTGGAGGTGTTGGATAGCGTTCGTGACGTCAAAGGCATCGAGGCGGCGTTCACGACCGCCACGCCTTCTGCTGTTCTTGACCCCACCGCATCGTCCAGTTTATCTCCACCCATCCAATTTGCCGACATCGTGCCTATCTCTTTGCTTGGCCTCCATACGTTCTATGGGACGGGTCACCAGTCGACTATCTCCTCGCTGCAGTGGAAGTCGGCGTTCCTGTTGACACCGACTGCCACATATCCGTGGTCGGTGGTAACGGTCGTGCTCAATTCGGTTGGCCCGATCTTTTTGCTGGCGCTCGCGGCGCCCCTGGCTGCGCTCTGGAACCGTCCGCCCTTGCCTAAGAGCAAGGACCATCCGGAGAGTGATATGCAGGTGAAGGGCGAGAGCACATTGGCGGCGTTGGGGGTGATGATTTATTATTCGGCCTTGCTCCTCGGCACGTCGGTTAGCGCTGCGATTCTGAGGCGACATCTTATGGTGTGGAAGGTTTTCGCGCCGCGGTTTATGGCTGCTGTGCTGGAGCTTTTGGCAGTGGATGTGGCGGTTCTGATTGGGGTGGGTGTTGGGGTGGAGAGGGTGTCGCGAAGAGTGTCGAGGATGTTTAAAGGCTAGTCCACTTCACACTTTTGGCTTATTACCACAAGCTGACATCGCGGCGTCCAGGTGTATAAATATTATTCATTCATCTCACAAGAATCTAGACCTTCCTGCATTTATTAAAATTACAACGGACGTAACCTAATCGTCCTCCCTCGTTCACATTACTGGAAGACGTCGAGTAACAGTCAAGTAAAACAGATCCATGGTCCAGCCGGATCGAATATTAAGCTTTCAGGCCGACGGGTTACTTTCGCCCGCCTATTTCTGACACCCAACGAATGATGATGCTCAATCGTCCAATGCATACCTGTCAGGATCTATGCGTGAGTTTAGTTGGAGTCTAGGTTGGAAGGCTAAATAGATCTTGCTGCAAGTAAACTTGAGCGCAGCCTTGTGCAGCTTACAGCTGTTCGGCACTACAATACACGGAAAAGAGCCTGGAAAATGTGATGGGCTGTCGATGCCAGTGGGCGCTTATTTAATGTAATAATACTGAAGTGGCAGGATGCCGATCACGGAACCCATATGTACACTGCACATGAAAGCCTAGGGGCCTTTTATCAATTCGTAATAGCAGTCTTTTTGGAATTAAAGGTCAAACAAGGACATCAATAAAAATTCGTTGGCGAGACGCTTGAATACATGTCCTCCTAATTTGAGCGTCGGAAAAACAAAATCCAAAACCCATAAACAACCTGAACCAAAACCTCCCACACGTTCTATCTTTCACCATTGATCCTTTCTCGGTCCCCCACGAATGTCGAAAGAAAGGCCAACGACACCCACGTCGCGGGCATTTAAGCGCCGACGGTAATAGGCGAGCAGTTAATTCCAACAAGTTGGTCTAGAAGTTTTAGTCAGATCAAAAAAGATCGAAGAAATCTGCTTAGTTAAACATACTAAAGAAGTTCTTCTCGCAGCAGACGGGCGTCGAGGCGCTATTAAATCCTAATCAGTATGTAACCAAGAAATGAAAGTCATGAATACGACATACCAGTTAGCGCCGGTACCAGCGCCAATGGCAGTGATTGGGTTGCACTGGAGACCGACCTGGCCAGAAATTGCGGAAACGGCGACGCCAACGAGCGATGCAATCCCTGTGACATCGTATGTGCCGGGCGCCTGAATTGTTTGGCAGCACTGAACGGGACCGGTGTTGCAGCTGTTATCCAAGGCGGAGACGGAGAGAGCGCCGAGGGCAACGACGAAGACAGTGGTAATTTTGGAGAACATATTAACGGTTGTCTGGTAGGTGTTTTGGTAGAGAGTATGGTCGAACTGAAGTTTGACGGAGACACCATCTCCAGCTTTTATACTGGGGTAGCCTGCAGGATTTGGTCATGCATTTATTTGGGATATTCCGTCCGTCCGAGTGCAAGAAAATTCTATTCGGCTACACAGCCAATGGTTCACGTGCAGGTCACCCGTAGGCCGTGCAACTTGCAGGTGACCTGTCAGCTAGCCTGTAAGCAGAGCGTAAATTGACCTACAAGTTTCTCGTGTATTTAAACCACTGGTTGCCAGCAAACACCGCCAGCACATCACCTACGTACTGTGCTTGTACATATCTTGTATATCTGCTTGTACTCTGCCTACAGACTGCCGTTCCCATGCACGGCTAGCTCCGGGCAGCGCGTCGCTTGTGGACTTAGTGAGAAATTTCGGCCTCCACATCACGCTGTGACTGCCAGCAAACTTGTCCTCTCCCTCCATGTTGAACTTCAACCAACGCGCAAGTCCTTCGGTTCTGACTCCCTCCTCCCCCTCGCTTCCCGCTGCCCATCCTTCCTTCCTCCCTTGTGCTTGAGTAGCCCTCAGCCTCCTCTTCTGACCTCCAATGGTATCATTTTTGGCCCCAAGGAGTCAGCACAAGCTTGACTCGGAAGACCTTCAATTTTATGGTCATCAAAGACATCCCCCCAGTGTAAGTTCTTTCATTACCCCTGTTCATGATAGATAGAGGTCTCATCATCCTTCCGTAGACATGCTTTCAAGCAATGGCGAGAGGTTATTCTCAAACGGCGCCACGTCACGATGCCGCCTTGACCCGGTTTGATTTATCTTCGATGGAAGTTCCTAGTCTTGCCATATCTATATTACATTATGTCCCTGTCGCTATTTCCCTCCTGTTCTCGTGGTACATACGCCCTACAGGTGCAATAAATATTGAATTTAAGCACATTTTCGTGAATAGACCAGGATTATGGTCTCGGAGAGTTTACCAAATGCGGTATAGTGCGTACTAATCGACCTTCAAGCTGCCCGCAGGCTGTTAGCCGAGATCGCAGGCAGCCTATGCTCAGTGACCGTCAGCCGACTGAGATTTAAATACGTGAGTTGCTTCCAGATCAAACTGTTGGTAACCTTTAGGCTGGCCCTCAGTCTGCTTGCACCGTGAATTTCCCGCAGGCGACGGTGCAAGCAGACTGAGGGCCAGCCTAAAGGTTACCAACAGTTTGATCTGGAAGCAACTCACGTATTTAAATCTCAGTCGGCTGACGGTCACTGAGCATAGGCTGCCTGCGATCTCGGCTAACAGCCTGCGGGCAGCTTGAAGGTCGATTAGTACGCACTATACCGCATTTGGTAAACTCTCCGAGACCATAATCCTGGTCTATTCACGAAAATGTGCTTAAATTCAATATTTATTGCACCTGTAGGGCGTATGTACCACGAGAACAGGAGGGAAATAGCGACAGGGACATAATGTAATATAGATATGGCAAGACTAGGAACTTCCATCGAAGATAAATCAAACCGGGTCAAGGCGGCATCGTGACGTGGCGCCGTTTGAGAATAACCTCTCGCCATTGCTTGAAAGCATGTCTACGGAAGGATGATGAGACCTCTATCTATCATGAACAGGGGTAATGAAAGAACTTACACTGGGGGGATGTCTTTGATGACCATAAAATTGAAGGTCTTCCGAGTCAAGCTTGTGCTGACTCCTTGGGGCCAAAAATGATACCATTGGAGGTCAGAAGAGGAGGCTGAGGGCTACTCAAGCACAAGGGAGGAAGGAAGGATGGGCAGCGGGAAGCGAGGGGGAGGAGGGAGTCAGAACCGAAGGACTTGCGCGTTGGTTGAAGTTCAACATGGAGGGAGAGGACAAGTTTGCTGGCAGTCACAGCGTGATGTGGAGGCCGAAATTTCTCACTAAGTCCACAAGCGACGCGCTGCCCGGAGCTAGCCGTGCATGGGAACGGCAGTCTGTAGGCAGAGTACAAGCAGATATACAAGATATGTACAAGCACAGTACGTAGGTGATGTGCTGGCGGTGTTTGCTGGCAACCAGTGGTTTAAATACACGAGAAACTTGTAGGTCAATTTACGCTCTGCTTACAGGCTAGCTGACAGGTCACCTGCAAGTTGCACGGCCTACGGGTGACCTGCACGTGAACCATTGGCTGTGTAGCTGCGTCTCTTTTTCAAAAGGTTTGTCGTCAGAGTCGCTCCGAATAAAACACCCGAATATGGTAAGAAGCACGTCGGGAGCGTGGACACTGGAGGTGCACGTCCGCATCAGCCAGCATCAGCCTAACGTGTTTTGTGATAGATCGAATCCACCACCTTTGCTTTAGCCAAAAATGGGTAAAACGCGGTGTTGTGACCCTTCAATGTTGCAAAAACTTACCGAACTCAGACGGCCAACTGGCTCAACGACTCTGCCGAGAGCCTGTCCCGCGGATTGCCTTACGTTTCCTTTTTTTCAAGTCGGATTCCTACGGTCTCCTGAAAGGTATAAAAGCATATCCCACTTGCTCCAGTTCCTCAGTCGAACATCTTTCGTTCACTGTTAAAACCCTATCTCACGCAAACAGTCTCCTCATCACACTCGAAAATGTCCTCCAAGCTCGCTGCTGTTTTCGCCATTGCCCTTGGCGCGCTCTCTGCTTCCGCTATGGACTACAGCTGTAACAGCGGTCCCGTTCAATGCTGCGGCTCTCTTCAGGACTCCACCACCTACGATGTTACTTACATCGCCTCTCTCGTGGGTGTCGCAGTCTCTGCTGTCACCGGCCAAGTCGGTCTCCAGTGTAATCCTATCACTGTCATTGGCTCCGGTACTGGCGCTAACTGGTATGCAGTTCTCTTCCTAGTTTTTTTTTTTAACCGTATTAAATACTTACTTTAATTCTGATAGTGCCTCTGCTCCGGTTTGCTGCGAGAAGAACTTCTCGAGTAAGCATACTCTCGATTACTTATTTCGCCTCCTTTTGTTTTTTAATATTTCATTGACCCTTCCTTGTTTTTTCAGACCAACTTGTCGGCATCAACTGCACTCCCATCACTGTTGGAGCTTAAGTTTTAGTGCTTTATTTAGAGGGAGGAGATTAATTATCTAGCTTCCTCATGAGTTGTGGATATTAATTAATGCCATTTTCACACGTACTTTACGATTGTCTGACATACTATCTTGGATCAGTGAATCGTCAGTCACAGGCTCGTCGCATACGGCAACTTCGCAGCGTCGCTTGGAATGGGGGCTGGCGTGATTTAGCGTGACAAGAGCCGCGAAAAATTTCTCCTCAAGCAGCATCTTTTCCATATGAAAAACACCTTAGATAAAGTTTAAATTGTTTATAAGTAGATACTCTGTAAATTTTGGGAGAAATCCCTGGAGTGGAACTTGAGAAATCCGGTGGTGATGCATTGATGATTCATTGGTCTTGATGAAGTGCTGATCCAAGATAGTATTTGAGAAAGATTATTCAAAGCCGTGTCGAGCTAAGCATTTTCATAAATTGAGTGTATACGTATTCCAGATCTCCAGAAACTTGGTACTAGCCGACTTTTATACTACATCTGGAAGTTGGATGTCCACGGGCGCTTATTATGTGACGTGGTGTACCGTCCGAGACTATATTCGCATATCTTGTCTTAGTACCGACGTCGTAGCTTGCATTCTGAACTCAGGACATATACTGTCGGACGACGTTGAGAACAACTGGAAGAAGTTCTCCATCGGCCTCCCTGCGCAGCAGCAAGGATCAGGCCTCAAGTTCTAATTGTGGATGACCTTTTTTCGAGGCTGATGGTAAGTTTGTTTGTGGAAGTTTTTAGTAAAGAATTTGGCACAAGTGCTTTGCCAATACTTCGCTAGCCAGCGCAGGGATCTGGTGAAAGCGGGGTGGACGGGGCTGTAAATTAGGCTGGTCATGTGACGCATGTGCCGACTTACTGCAGAAATTTACCCAAGAAATTTACAAACTTTTTCCAACTCTCTCAAGTTCCAACTTGAACGTCGTCGACCTCAATCTTTGTACGCTAAATCTTTACAATCTAAGGGCATATCCAACCTATCATACTTTCGGCACTCGCTCTGCGTATTCTCATTGCATAACAAAGCAAATCTGATGACCCGCGCAAAATTTGCTCATAGACAGGCCAGGTCGAATCCAAAATGTTGACCAGCTCCTGGCTATTAACGTTCGATCGATCGTATTTCTCTTTCTGCTAGCGTCAGTTCTTGACCACTGTCAGCATCTAGGACTTCAATTGTTTTCTCTTCGTGCAGCTGGCTTTCAAATGAGAATGGATGTTATCCTTATCATGTCGGTCAGCCTCTCAGCAATGTCACTATATAACTCTTGGGAAGAAATGGGCGGCCCTTAGTAGAGCGACCTCCGTCGTTCTCATTCCCGTTATCGTGATACCCTTTCTTTGCAGGTGCCCTATCAGGTCATTTATTAACGCTTTGCTTTATTTTTCCCCTCTCGACTTCGGTACCCATCATTCTCAACCACGACCAGCATGATCAATATACGCACATTCTTTACCTCTATCCCGCAATTCTTTCATCTGCTATGGGCCTCAATCGTAGCGCTCTTCATTTTCCAAGAGAAGGAGGATCAACTTCCTGGTGATATTGAGGCTGCCATTCCAACTTCGAACGTCGTCGGGGGACTCGAGAAAGAAACAGGTATGTGTTCGGCCATTCCCTGCAATTCAATTAATGCTCATTTAATCCCATGAAGTGACAGAGCCCACCAAAGACGTCCAGTCGGATACTCGCTTCTTGGTTCCGCCTACGGCTGGATTCGTTGAAATAGACTTGAAGAATAATCGCAACATCAACTATGACCATCCCAGCCGTCGTCCTAGTCGACGAATCTCTGCAGTAGACCCTGTCAAATCTCGCATTGTCGACGCGGCATTGAAACAGGTTCAGGACAAAACCATCAGTGAATTCGTTTTCTTCCAGACGATGTCCCAGGGCTGACCAGTTCAATCCCTATAGATGTAATCAAGACTGTCGTTCTCACTCCTTGCACCGTAATTGCCATTCCTTGCAGTGCTAAGATCGAGTACTACGACCCACGTACTGAAAATCGCGGTGTTCAATTTGGACTGATGAAAAACAGACCCAATTTCAAGAAACGGGCGGTTCAATTCGGTGAAAATTGATTATTCGTTCTTATTGTCGTCCTTCTTTTTGACATTCATGTGTAGTTCTTCCTTCAATATTCATAGAGGAGATCTTAGATGTTCCTGCGAGGAAGCTCAAGATAACGAAGAAAGATAGAGAGTCCATTGCCGACCTCTTTGATTTATTTCCCCACCCTCCTACCCATGTCCCTCTCGTTCCACCGCCACCCGTCGCTATTCGGGACATTGCGGAGAATTCTACTAATTCTTTTCCAAGCCCTATCGGACTATGTCCCTCTCTTGTCGTCACCGACAACTCGACATATGCCTCCTACGCTGAGAGTGTCTCGTCGCCTGACTCGTGCGCCTCCAATTCTGACGACACGGCCCAGACCTCACTTCCTAGCACCCCTGAATCCGCTATGAGCTCCTTCGCGACTTCCAAATCTGAGTTACCTGACGTTGGTCTTCATAATAATGCCCAGCTTTCCCCAGACACAACCATCGGGCTTCTGCCGTCTGGACAGACTATAGCTGATGATCAGATCCTCCGAAAGGCCGAATCTGCGGAGACCTTGCGAAATCCTCTTCTGATTAAAAATGCTCTTGATGTCGAGGACTACGCTATTCAAGGGACCGTCGCGACTGTTAACAGTGCCGAAAGTTCTCTTCTGCCTGCTCAAGTCGTCGAGGGAGTCCGTGATCTCGTCCCTGAAAACTTCGTCGCCTCCTATAATTCTGAAGACCTTGTCGAACGCTATCACAACGTTGCTGATGGCTCTAACAAAGCCGATCTTCAAAAAGGTGACATCTTCGATGGGACCGATTTGAAGGAGAAGGAAATCATCAAGGTTTCCCGGGCTGATGATATACGCGATATTCTGACGATGTCTCCAAGTGAAGACGCGGTTGTGGAATTTCTCCTCGTTCAACTGGAGACTTCTTTTGAACTTGACGAGAGGCGTTCGGACCCCCTTCCTTGGCTCGCAGACAAGAACGCCGTAGGCGAAGAGGTCTATGTTGCTCCAGATATCAAGGCTCATCTCGACAAACCGATTGCTCCTCTTCGAATTGTCAAAAAGAACAAGTTTCAACATCGTGGACAGGAGGAAGAGCGCGTGGCCAGCGGTAGTAGCTGGGAGAAATCTCTGGAGAAGGTCTTGAAAGCATTCAAAGAGGCCGAGGTCGAGGACTCGGATTTCCGTGACCTCTTCTATAGGGACTCTTCGTTCTTTTCTCAGAGTTCTCTTGTCAACAACTTGCGAGAACTCAAAGAAGAATCAAGCACCTCTTTCGAGGTATCTCGGGACGAGCGTCTGAAACGTTTTGACGAGAGCTTCGAGAGCGTTGAGAAGTCGGTTGAGGAGATTTTGTCGGCACTGGAGCTACTCCCAGATACCGTTGCCGTCAAGGCGGAGGACTCGGCCAGCATTTCTCTTTCCGGTAGAATGGTCATCAAGGATATTGACCCAGACGCTGTAAAGCCTGATTCAATGTCCAGTCACGATAGGATAGCTGTCAGAGATGATGACGAGGATGACGAGGACCCTTACACTTGGACGGCGGTTTCCAATGACGATGCGGACGATGAAGAGAACGAAAGCGAGGACGATCAGTGGAGTAATTTGTTCGAACTGGATGCATACCGTTCATGATCGTCATCCAACGAACCCCCTGCTGGCGTCGCGTTCCTCTACTTTCGTGACCTTTTGAAGGGCTCCAGTGCGCGCTTTTCCAAACTATCCAACTTTCAGGGGATTCGAGCCCCAAAATCGTCCCGCCTTGCCTCCATTGTGATTAACGACTTTACGACTATCGGCACCTGTTACGATGTTTCTGATTTATTTTAACCCATTAGCCATTTTTCTTTTCATTGATTCCTGCTTCTTCGTTCGTTCATCATGCGCGTCGCTCTTTTATTATTATTATTATTATTATTTATAAACCGTTCATTCCTTTCGTCTTCTTCTCTCTCATTCTTAAATTTATTTCCTCGTACAATTTCAGGACAATTCCCCAGCAAGACATTGATCCTGTGTCCCCAATTCAGCGCAATAACTTGAAGTAGGTTGAACTTTGAAGTATGGACATTGGAGTGACAGGGGCACGTGAGGGCTATTAATAGGCTGGATCGTGACCATCTGCTTTCAGCGATCAATCGATCACAACGCTTACCTCGGACCTTCCTCTTTCGTTTTTTTCGTGAGTTTACGTGATATTTATTCTGACTTTCATGATTGATTCTGATTTAGATAAGTACGAGAGTTTGTTCATTCCACCCACGATATCGCCACGTCATGCCGAGTTCGATTCAAATGTGCAGCCCCCACTTGCACGCGAAAAGAGAACAACGGATTGACCTTGAAGGGATGGCCTGCATAGGACAAACTTATTTGTCGTGCGTGATATACCCAATTCCTCATTTAATCGCATTAAAAGCCAACTATAAGCAGAATTTAAGTTTCTCGTACCCCGAATCTTTATTCACTTCCTGCTTCGGCTGCGGTTATGGCCGCTTTGTTTGAACAATGCCGCTTTGTCAGTGCGGGCGCTTAAGTTGACAGCTACCACGCGGTGATACATATGACTCGGTTCTAGAGCCATCTCTAACTTGAACCACCATCTAACTTGAACCACAATGAGCTCCAGAGGCAGAGGACAACCCCGAGGACGTGGAGGACCACCAGATACCCCAGCAGGCAGAGGTGGTGGTGGAGGGCGGGGATTCGAAGGCGGAGGTGGCGGTGGCGGACGTGGGCGTGGATTTGAAGGCAGAGGCGGGCCAGGCGGAGGCCGAGGTGGTCCTCGTGGCGGCAGAGGCTTTGGTGGTCCCGTCATCTTTGCAGAAAATGTCCCTGCCCAAGTACCCACCAGGCTCTCACCTGCGAATCTTCAGAAGCTGGTCGACGGCTTCAAATCGTTGAAGGTCAAACCAGAACGACCATTGCGTCCAGGTTATGGCACCGTTGGTGCTCCTATTACTCTTCGAGCGAACTTCTTTGCCATGAAGGTCCCACAAGGTCCTGTATATGACTATGTGGTCGAAATCTCCCCAAAGACGGACATCAATAGGATCAAAGGCCGACTCTTCGACCTCCTAGAACTAAGCCCCCTTTGCAAACCACATGTTCCATACATCGCACACGATCGCAGCCAGAGGTTGATATCAGCGAGGAAACTACCCCAACCTTTGGATATCCAAGTTCCGTTCTATGACGACCATGAAAAAGGTCCTGGGCCCAACGCAACGGTTTATACTCTTTCGATCAGGTTTGAAAGAGAACTGGACCCTCGTCAGTTGACACGGTACGTGACATTGATCTGTTTATCCTTTTCAGTCAGGTTTTGACTTCCTATCTGTCTAGCTATATGGATGGCAATCCAGATTCTCGTGACTATGACACCCTTCCTTTGATATCGGCGCTCAATCTTGTTCTGCAACAATATGCAAATCGTGCCGGAGTGCGTGTTGGGAAGAGTCGCTATTTCTTTCCGACGTCGCCGGAGAAATACAGTCTTGGTCCTGGTCTTGAAGCCATACAAGGATTTTACGCTTCTATCCGTCCAGCATACAAACAACTCATGGTCAATGTGTGAGTACAGCTTTTGGATATCGTATATTGCCTCCCAGCTAATTTTTAAAACTTAGGAATGTTTGCATGACCGCGTTTATCGTACCTGGAAATCTCGCAGACAGGTTGATGGAATTCAATCGGAACTCGAGCGGTGCTATGGCAACGTTGCCAAAGAACATGGTCAAAAGCATCAGGGTCAAGACTCTGCACCTTGGGTATAGGAAGAAACTCAACGCTATCGGAACTACCTCTGCGCGCAACACGTATTTCAATTGCGAGGAGTACGGCGGCAGAATCTCCGTCGAGACGTACTTCCTCAAGAGTAAGTGTGGGTGCCTTGCAGTCATTTTATCTTTAATACCTTCCGCAGAATATAACCGCAAGTTGAAATATGCAGCTGACCTTCCAGTAGTGGACCTGGGTACCGCCAAGAGGCCCAACTGGGTTCCAGCAGAACTTTGCGAAATCGAGTCCGGAAACGCCTTCCGAGGAAAGCTTAATGACAGAGAAACTGCACAAATGATTAGATATGCATGCAATCCGCCCAAAGCCAACGCAGAAGCTATAGTCAATCGTGGGTTTCCTTCCTTAGGTTTGGCTCCTGCCAAATCGCCCATAAATGGATTCGGCATCGAGGTCGACACCAACATGTCTGAAATCCCGGGTCGCGAGCTTGCTCCTCCTCGCTTGACGTACAAAGTCGGCCAGGCCAAGGTCCAAAATGGGAGCTGGAACATTCTCGATGTGCAGTTTCATCGTGGCGCCCGCATCAGCAGCTGGTGGGTCCTAGTCGTCAAGGATGGGAGGAATATCATACAAGGGCCGCAAGATGGCAATTTCCAAGGTCTTGTGCAAGGTTTCAGCGCGAAGTTGCGCAAAAGTGGGATCGCCGTACCTCCGGGTCTACCTACTCTTTTGCCCCCAGCAGTGTTACCTCGTCCGAACAGTGACCCAGATAGAACTCTCGGGCTCAACAACATTCGGGGAATCTTCAAGACGGCTTTGACCCAGTCCAAAGTTGGCAAACCCAGCTTCGTTCTGGTCCTTCTCGAAAACCGCGACAATTATATTTACCCTGGTATCAAGGTATCCATCTATCCTCGTTGCCTCTCATAAGCCCAGTAAGCTGACTTGTGGTCTTCTAGCGCATCGGAGACGTCGAGCTCGGTATCCACACGATTCACATGCAGCTGGAGAAGGCCTTGGGCGACGAAAGGAAGCAAGACCAGTATTTCTCGAATGTTGCCTTGAAGGTGAATACGAAATTGGGTGGAATGAACCATCTCGTACGTCGAACCACTACGACGCCTCTGCACGACTTTGCCATACTCATTCGATGAATTTAAATTTGTAGCTCGAAAATAGGGCGATGGGCTGGTTGACGAAGAAGAAGACGATGATGGTCGGCATCGATGTTACACATCCGGGCCCTGGGAGTAGAGAAGGGACGCCATCCATTGCGGCCGTCGTTGCCAGTGTTGATGACGATTTCGTCCAATTCCCTGCGAGTCTTCGTATCCAGGAGACCAAGAAGGAAGTAAGTAGTTTATTCCATCGGTTCGCCGAGACGAGAAGCTGATGACCGGCCTCCATAGATGCTTGACGAATTGAGAGATATGATGGTCGAGCGTCTGCTCGTTTATGAGAAGAAGAATAAAGTTCTTCCTACAAGGATAATCGTTTATCGTGATGGTGTCTCGGAGGTATGTAACGTGCCATGGCCGACGTGGCGTAAATGAGTGAACTGCAAATCTAATATTCTTGTCACCAGGGTCAATTCGACACGGTGTTGCAAGAAGAGCTTCCACAGATTCTCGAAGCGTTCAAGAAGCTAAGCACCAAGGAGCGCAAGAACTACAAGCCTCAGCTTTCGATCATCATTTGTGGGAAGCGGCATCATGCAAGGTTAGCTTTACTTTTACGTCGCTTTATATATTCGAAAACTTATTTTATCTAGATTTTACGCTACCAATTCACAATACGCGGATCGTAACGGCAATACACGTCCAGGAACGGTGGTCGATAAAGGTGTCACAGGGGTGTAAGTTCTCTTAAAGACCGAAAGATTTTTACATTCACGCTGAACTGTTTTTTTGGCCCATGACAGATTCGACTTCGACTTCTACCTCCAAGCGCACGCGGGGCTTCAAGGCAGTGTCAAGTCGACGCACTACACAGTCGTGTACGACGAGAATAACTTGCAGGCGGACGAGATCCAGCAGGGCACGCACGACACGAGCTACCTGTACGCGCGCGCGACCAAGGCCGTCAGCTTGATCCCGGCGGCGTATTATGCGGATCTGGCATGCGAGAGGGGCCGATGCTACCTGAATGAGTTTCTCGTGGACGACAAGTCGTCGACTGCGGGCGGGAGGGGGAGGCTTAGTAGAGAGGAAGAGGCAAAGCGCGTGTTTGAAGCTGCGAAGAAGGCGTGGGGTGAAGGGGTGAGTGTTGCTTTCTTTGCCTTGTTTTTCCTTGGAACTGGATGTTGACGCGTTGTGTTTCTTTCTTTCTTTCTAGCTGCATCCGGAAATGAGGGACAGCATGTTCTATATCTGATCTTGCATGTGATCCACGAAGTATTTGATGACTGTCGCAGCTTGGGCTCTAACGCATTCCATTGTAACAATATATGTGTATACATGTGTTTTGATATATTTCTAAATCCTTGATGATGTTATAACAGTCGAGAGCCAGGTTATTAGCTTCAGTTCGGAGAGTAATCGGTCTTCAGCGGCAGAAGTATTACATATAAAGCTTCGGCTTGGGTTTCTAGTTATTTCCCACAATGACTGTGTATATATACGAAGTCCCATCTAAGTATATAAATAGACCGACTGAATGAATGATATGACAAGACAGACAAAATAATACACCCTGGAGGAGTCAGGATAGTGGGAACGATGGGAGTTGGTAGATGGAAGATGGAAGATGGCAGTTTCAGATCGTGGTGGGATAGCGTAAGGTGTAGCGTAAGGAGCGTCGATATACTGTATAACATGTGGTGTAGTGGAAATAGAGAATGGAAATTGTCCGAGAGATCGCAGGTTACTATTGGGTCAGAGGATAGGAAGGAGAAATTGGCTTGATGATGGGTAAGAAGGGAAGAAACTCACATAAATAAGTATAAGAAGATGAAGGAGGTATTACATTGGTGAGTCTTGGAACGTAAGAATGTCGGGTTGGGGATGGTATGAACGGGCCAGTCGGGGTATGTATATTGTTAGTATATTGGCATGGTAGTAAGCACTGCGAAATGTTCAGATATTGGTTAATATCGAAGGAAGGACAGGAAACGCACCAGAGACACAAAGGTACACGAAAGGATTGGGTATCGTTCATGTTCATGATGGTGGTTTTTGCTGTCGCATCCAAAACGTCCAGCCTACCGTCACCAGCACGGATATCGCCAGGGTTCCGAATGCCACGATGGCACCGCCGACGAAACCAGCTGCTGCAGCGGCACTCGCGCTCAGCATCCTCTTATTCCCCACGAACATGGCCAGCGTGCCGTTCGATAGACACGTAACCCCGAGTGGGCCTGCGATGCCGCCAATGCACAGCAACAGGAAGGCACAAACAGTGTACCCCGCGTACAGCAGCCACTTCTCCTGTCCAACTATGCTTGATGTGTCGTCCTCGAAAAAATCTTCCGGTGCCGCGGACGGTTTGTTGGGGAATAGGAGCAGGTAGAGGAGAAGCGCGAGGGGTAATGAGAGGATGACGCCCCCTGTCGCACCTGCCTCGACGGATGATAGCAGCGGTGAAAGATAAATGGAGTTCGGGGATGACTGGCTTCCCCGGAGGATGGCATGCCCAACAACCATATATATCAGTGATAAAAGAGGCGGTATTGGGAGAAATAATAGGAAGAGAACGACAGGACGTTGGCGTAGTGGGATTGGTGGAGGCCTGATCGACGGTGTGCGTGTGCGCCGGGACGGTCGCGGTGGGGGATATTGGTACCCTTCTACATTTTCTGGAGGTTTTTCGGTGCTGATTTCGCTCGTATTTAGTTGGCCATGTCCCGATGTGGTCGGGGCCTGGCGAAATGAGACCTCGACAGGAGAATGTGTGGCGCCCAAGGTATATGGATGTGGAGGTGGAGAGGCCATGGAAAAGTCTAGCTCGTGCGACGGCAAAGAACTACTGGTTGGGTAGGAAAAACCAGCGCTGGTGGTGCTGCGAGGCTCCGCAGTGGACATTTTAGTACTAGACTCACCGGCCCATGACTCGGAAGAGAGCGTAGAATCCTTTGGTCGCAGGAATATCCGTGAATACCTGGACATGGGTGGATGTTGGTTTGCCCGTAACCGATGGTTACAGGGGCCACGAATAAGTACTGTATGTGGGATTAGTAAGGCTTAAGTTAGAAAGGAGGGTATCTCTAAGAAGTCGTCTGAATCATGGAAGTATTCTCGTTGAAGTTGAGCTCGGGCTTGATGGTCACCACATGCAGGTCGGGACAAAAATGTTGGGTGATGTCAACAAACTTTCAAGTTTACTCGGATTTGCCCGTTCCACCTAAGCTTGGCATGATGTACTCTATGTATACTTTCCGAAGTGCTAAACAGCATCCAAAAAAAATTGCTCCTGAAACTTGCAACCACAAATATTCAATCCGACTTCTCTCATTCACAGCCGGGTAGTACTTAGCCGTGACTTTAAATCGCCCACACGAATTGCGGACCAGCGTCAAGTACTTATTTGGTCTATTTTTAACTACAACTGGTACGAGGATGTCTGGACTTCATCTAACCCCTTCTAACCCACCAACAATCG
>JADNRV010000271.1:0-64902 GCA_015499995.1 Flammula alnicola
GTATGTCTCTTGCCCGTTTATTTCCATTCACAAACGAAATGAAATTGAAACTCCTGTACTTACTCTACATCATTTCTCGATTTTTTTTGCAGAATGGTCTGGGATAAACGCGCTCCTATATTACGGCCCAACTCTGGTGCATAGCATCGGTCTGAGGGGGGATACCGTCACGCTGCTCGTGTCGGGTGGGATTGGAATCGTGCAGCTGATCGCTGTGATGCCCGCGATCGTGTTCATCGATAGGGTTGGCAGAAGGCCCTTGCTTAGAGGCGAGTTTTGCTGACAATTTCCACCCAATTAGTTGAGTGGCTCTCGCTGACACGATTGTGATGTTTTCGCGTAGGCGGTAGTGCGGCTATGGCCCTCTCGCATTTGGGCATCGCGGTGCTCGTTATACTCTTCCAATCTGATTGGTCTGCTCACCGGTTCGCAGCTTGGATCGCAGTTGGGTATGTGTCTATCTCCTCTTTCCCCAACCCTCTGCGTCTCGTTGCGTGTCATAAGAAGAAAGCTGATTATATTTGTCCGTCTTCACAGTGGGATATACACCTTCACATTCGCGTATGGCATCTCCTTCGGGCCTATCGGATGGGTCCTCCCCAGCGAGGTCTTCCCGCTCTCCATGCGAAGCAAGGGTGTCGCGCTGAGCACGGCGTCGAATTGGATAAACAATTGTATGTGTCCAATAACTGTTTCTTTCGTCTTTCCTTCGGATGTCTGACGTGGTTCTGGGACCATGGATAGTCTTTATCGGGCTCTTGACGCCTGTCTTTGTGGGTTTCTCTCCTTCGTACGTCTTTCTTTCCTTATTCGTGAATTCTCTTTCTTTGGCTCTAATTTGATTTTTATTGCAGTGTAACATTCCTCATATTCGCTGGGGCATGCACACTTTCGTATCTCTGGGCGACGCATCTTGTACCCGAGACGGCGAACGTATCTCTCGAGGAGGTGGATAAGCTCTTCCGCTCGTCGGCGGGGAGGGAGGAAGCGCTGCTCAAGGCCGAGGTGCATTTATTCCACCTTGTATCTTCCCATTTGAACTTGTTGAACTCATTTGTTCTTGATTGTTGTTTCGTGGTTGGTAGATTGAACAGGATTTAGGGTTCAGAGAGTTGATTAGTGAGTTGGTCGATGACCGGTGATCGATCAGTACGCAACCGCTGGGCTGATTCATGCTCAGCCTGAGAACGGATGGACGGGTTTTTTTACATTCCGATTACTTTTAGTCAGGGTTTCCGGGCATACTGGGTTTCTCATTAGAATTATCCCTGGCGACAAGCGGATGATTTTTTTTGAAAGCTGATCTCGAAGGGGAGGTCATGCGCTGTCCTAATAGCCGCATAATCGCGCCTATCACCACCATGAACTTGAAAGAACGCAATAGAGAGGAGGATTCTAAGTTGAGAAACAGGATAACCCTGTATACGCAATTATCGTCCCACCGTCCAGTACAGTAGCGCACCTGGCATATGATAATCCACATCGGTGTTATGGTACATGTAACTGCACATGCCAGTACAGCATCTTGCACATGGACAAGGGGCATGCTAAAATGAACTACCATCGAAACGTTTGATCTCAAAAAGTAGCAACCTGTGCACTGGGCTATGAGCACTATTAGTATCTAGCCGAAACCACATTTTCAAAGGCCACTAATTCAACCTTTCTGGGAGAAAATCATGCATCGCAGTTTCAAGGATTCCGGTCGCGGGTGCGGTCGGATGAGATAACTTGAGCGTTTCGGTTAGAAGTGAGAGAGGTGGAGATATTTGAATACTTTAACGTAGTCAAATATTTGGTGACACGAAATTCGTGGGTACGAATAACGTGTTTGTGCCTAGGGCTTGCCCGGGCTCCTCGATTTTGGATCGCGAAAGGCGAGCGGGATTGGCCGAAGCGTGGGTCCAATCACACCGATAAGATTGGCCGGGAATGGCCGAATCACGTGATCCTGAGACTTGCAGATTTCGATCTGAAGTTGATGCGAGGAAAGCCGGGCAAGACCTGAGCGTCTGGAGAGCTCGGTTGTGGCAAAACCTGTGCCGAAAACCAAGCAGCTGTACCAATCAGAGTGTAAGCTCATGACCGGCAGCTTGGTGAGGCGCGGGTGAGCCAAACTGGCACCCCAATCGAGCGTCACTCTGCAACGTTAACTCACGGTGAGCGCACACATCTGAGTTCGCAGCAACGGGATTTCAGGTTGGTAATATGCTAAGTAGTTACATGATAGTAGGCAGTGATAAAGCAGATACAGTGTGCAGGCAGTGGGTTGGAGATGAGCAGTATAAAGTAATGCAGCAGGATATAAGTCTAATAAGGTATGTAGAGCAACAGAGCAGTGCGGAGTGGCGAGATGATAAATATAACATTGTGGTCAATTCGGAATTGTTCGAAATCAGTGCTAAGTTAACGGAAATATGCTACGGAATAAGTCTACAGTTCGAGGTCGCCATCTGAGTCAGCGAGAGCGATGAGAGCGGAAGGTATATTGTGATTGATACGGAATTGTTCGAAAATGGTTGCCAAGTTGTCGATATGGGATTTATTGTAAGCTTTTGAGGTGCTCATAGGGAGGATCTCCTCCATGCGGCGCCAGTAGAGGAGGAAAGCGAGAGACGTCCAACCACCAGTAGCCGCGACGATTTCGGGTGGAACACCTGCGAGGAGAAGTTCGACTGCGCCGCCAATGCGAAAACTGTGGCCCAAGACGTGGGCGAGCATGGCCGATGCCCAGATGCCTGTGACGAAGGTAAGGAATTCATGCTTGAGCATGTTTTTGGGTTGTCCGGACGACGATGAGTATGCGAAGAAAGCTGATGACTGCGGGACTGAGTTGTTGACATCGAGGTGATTTTGGAGGGCGGCGACCGGGCAGAGAGCGTCGTTTCGTGCGGTAAGAATGACGGCGGCGCCCAGTTCTTTGGTAGTCTTGGTCCATGGGATACGGAAGCTCGCGGATCGAGAGCCATCCCGTAGTTGACGAAAATTAACGCTATGTAAAGGATTAGGTTCGATCGAATAGGTAAAGAGAATGGCGTACGGAGCAGAGCGCAGTGCGTGGTATGTTTCATCGAAGGCAGAGGCCGTGGTGACCGTCATCTCCCCTAGGCGCCGGCAGCCGAAGAAGGTGCAGACGGCAATAGCCCATACGGCTGCGTGGAAAGGATCAGATGGGTTCAGGACCCTACGGAGGGCAGACAGGTGTTCAACGGAGACAGGGGCGCGGAGAGCTCTCTTGTGTTTGGTGCCTTCTTTGTTAGCGGAAACACGGGCCATATGAACCCACTCGTCGTCGCCAAACCAGGTGGCATGGTTGATGAGGTGCCAGGAGCGAATACCGGAGAGCCATGACTTGATGGTCTTTCCGGATTGTTTTCCCTTGTGTTCGCCAATGAACGCGCAGAGGAGGGCGTATGAAGCGGGCATCCGCGTCTCCTCGTCGATGCCCCAGTTGTCACAAAACTGGGTGAAGCGCAGAGGGCCAGCAGCGTATGTAGTTTTGGTGTTCGGCGCGAGGGCTCCTCTGATAGACATCAGAGCCCTGTCGATGAGTGGTTGGGGAATGAGGGTTGTAAGATGCTCGCGGTGGCGAGCTCCGAAAGGTGTGTCCCATGCGAATAGGCGGTCGGCGGCAGCGACGTGAGGGCGTAGTGAGTTGGGCGTGATTTGTCGGCCGCTCTGGGGTTTTCGCGGTCGAATATGACGTGAAGATGAGTTGAGAGCGTGAGAGGATGGATCGAGCGTGTGCAAAGGTCGAGTTTGCGGTACGGTAGCATGAGTTATGGCATGAGGTGAGGGAGAGACTGGGACTAGGACTGGAGATGCGGAGGAGGCTGGAGCTGGGTTGGGTCGTCTGTAAGGGTGAAATGAATTTTGAAGGCCTGTGAGGCGCGGAGGAACGAAGTCCGAAGACCCTGTCCCACCCACAGACTTCCCGACGACACGTGTCGCCGGTTTGAAAGGATAATTGATTCTAGACATAGATAAAGCAATTGCGGAGCTCTTCAGGGAGCTCAAAGGAAAGAGAAAGTTGCTTCCCAGCAGGCCCTGGTTCTCCGCGCGAGATAGGATCTGCTGGGTTGGCATGAGACTCGACGTAAACCACGTCGGTGTTGATAAGGAGGTCCATAAGGACCAGGTGCGTGCGGCGAACGGCAAGGTTAATGTGGATGTTGCCACTGCGGCCCTTTTCGAGGGCGCCGATGGTGCCCTGGTTGTCCGAGTGGATCAGAATGTAGACATTGCGCATGCCTCTTGCCTCCAGGAAATAGATCAGGAGCTCGACGGCCACCGTCTCGAGCCAGCATATGTCGCGCCCTTCGATTTTCCAGGCTGGTGCCAGACGGAAGGCTGCCCACTCGTCGCCAATGATGATGCCGATGCCCCACGATGTAGAGGCATCGACGTAAAGCCCGAAATCCTTGAGAGGGCCTCGTGGGCGAAGAGATCGCGTAACGTTGGGTAGTGAGAGTTTCTCGAGCCACCAGGATAGGTCAGTGATCATGGAGTGCGAAGGACGCCGCGTGAGGTATTCATCATTGCGGAAGGAGGAGGCGAAGTTAGATAGTGACGAGAGGTGAGAGCGGCCGTCGAGGTATACGAATGCTACGTGGCAGAGGGATCCGTGAATTTTCTCAACGTCTAACAGCTTGCAAGGCTGGTTGCTGAAGCTGGCGAGGAACCGTCGGACCCGTTCGTGGAACTTCAAACGCTTCGCCTCAGGAAGGCTGACCAGCTTCTGTGGAATGTCCCAGAGGAACCCGATGAAGGTCGTCGTGAAGGTGAAGGTGCTGTCGCCCTTCTCCTCATGCCAAGGAACATTAAGAGAGGATATGCGTCGAAGCATCTCAGTGCGGTCGTAGTCGTAACGATAATCGCCGTCCACGAATAGGCCGTCTGGTGTGGGGAAGCGGAAGACTTTCAAGTCGTCCTCATACTTCGGCACTGGGTGTACTCCCTCTGCGTCCCAGATGTCGACCACCGCGTTCGCAATCATGCCAGCATTGCTGCTCGCGCATGCTGCGCCGAAAGGATGCGCGTGATTGATGCAGAATTTTCCGGGAGAGCCTTGGACGACGAGCCAAGGTTTGTGATGGGGTAGTACAGGGCAGGTTCTGTGGAACTTCCTGATGTCAAGGGTGCAGGCCTGAGTGCCCGGAGGTGCTACAGCTATCTGTAGAATAGCATAGAAGGTCGTAAGGTTTTGCTTGTCATAGAGCAAGTAGTAATAGCGGATAAAAAATATCAACACGCTCGAGGCGCTGAAAGACCGTAGGTCTACGCACAAGCATTCTGCGTGCAGAGTGGGTAGTCAACACACTCGGCGTGCGGAGTAGACAGTCAACGCACTCGACGTGCGGAGTAGGTGGTCAACGCACTCGGCGTGCGGAATGTAGATCAACGCACTCGGCGTGCGGAGGTAGAGGACGTCAAAGTCCTGGGTAACGCGCATGGCGCAAATACCCTAAACCGCATGAACGGTGGATAGAAGAAACCAACCCCACGCACGAAACGCAAAGGGGTGCGTAAATGAAGGACAGAAAGTGTGGGGTAAAGGGGTGCATGAGAATGAACACTCACGATTTCTGCGACCTTGGATGCGGTGTCGAACCTCGTCGGGAAGTCGTCCTTACGGATATGGGAGTTGACGGATGCGTGTAGCTTGGTGGCTTTGGAAAGATGGCTGCATATCCGAATTTTGTCAGGAGTATCCGGCTGTTGCGGTTGGACCGACACGATAAGGGGAGAGGATTGGAAGGGTCCGCGCAGAATGAGTTCGACCTCCTCTCGAGAGAAAGGGCCAGACATCCTGCGGGCCAAGACTTCCTTGCGTAGATACTCGTCGATCTCGTCCATATGCGAGGTAGTTGAAGGGTTATTGGGAAGGATAACGGTATGTAAAAGAGGTGGCATATGCCCTAAAGGAAAACCGAATCGTAAGTTGTGAGGAAGAAGAGAATATCTATGTAAGAGACCATGTTTGCGTAACATAAATTCGAAAGCATCTGGATTGTAAGGGTGAATGATACTGTCAAAGATAAGAGAATGTTCGGGTGACGAATAACTGAGAGGGAGGCGAGGAATTACAGAAGAAGAGAAGTCTACATATGAAAGGAGAGGGGGACGAGCTGTAGCGAGGAAGAGATCAATTGGATGGGGGAGGACGACAGGTCCAGGAGAGGGCGTGGTGATCTTTACTCCCGCAGAAGGAGCAGAGGTGAGCGCGTTCGTCCTTGCCGTGGGCGCAGATGGAGTTGCTTCCTCGGACGTTCCAGTTAATACATAGGACGCGGTTGTTGGGGGTGACGAGAGCGCGGTTGGTGCATCTAGCCCATGTCGCTTTGCCGTCCTTGAATTTGACGGCGGTGCTGGTGTCGTTGTGAATGCGGGAGTCGTGACCTCTCTCTGTGCATATGAGGCAGTCGGAAGGCGAGGAGGAGGACCTGCCGCTGCCGGATGGAAAGGACGAGGAAGATGGGCGGTCGGAAGAGCGACGAGGGGGGTATTTCGAGTTGGGACTGGACTTGGGGAAATTCCCGTTGTCACGGCCGGAAGGAGTTTTGTTGGTCGCCATCATGTCGCGGATTTCCGCCATCATGGCATGTTGTTTCTCGGATAACGCGAAGGCCTGGTCGTATCGAGATCCTTTGAATTCGCCGTAGCACGCCCAGTGTTCCTGGCGGAATTTCAACTCGTCAGCCTTCCACGCGTCGTAGAGCCTGACCTTGTCTTTCTGGGCTATGTAGAATCCGAAGTGTTGGTCATACCATTCACTGTGTGCATCGCCAGTGTTTGGTTCGTCCCGTTCTTTCTGGAATAGGTACACATTACCCGCGGCTTCGGTCCATTGGCTGAAGTCCAGGGAGAGTTCCCTACCAAACCGCACTGAGAGTTTCTCGACGTCGAGAATCGAGATGCCCTTTGTCTCTCCGGGGTTAGGATTAGTTTTGACGGTGGGAAGAGTGGATGCTTCGACGTTCAGAATCTGTAAGTTCTCGTTGAGGAAGAACGAAAGCGGAACCATGACGCAGCCTTCTGTGTCGAATAAACTTTGCGGAAAGCTAGCATGCCATGGTGCTCCCACGATCCAGGGGGTCAGTTTTCTGCCGTTCATGCAGCGACGCTTTGCAATCCGGGCTTCATCTGATGTTATTTTCGGATCGTCAAGGGCCTTGCGTTTATTCTTCGGGTCTTTGATCTCCTCATCGGCGATCCATTTAGCGAGGCTAGAGTAAATGTAATCGCGGAAAGATAAAGCAAAGGAAGGGACCCTGAAGCGGTCCAGATCTTCAGGGTCCAGAGTGACCAGGGATGCCGCTTCCGAGCCAGCATCCGGGAAGGCTGTCATGTCTTGTGTGTGATTTAAAGTTTTCAAAGCTCTCTCGGCATTCTTGTCTTCGATCTCCTTGTTCTTTTGGAGCTTGGAGATTAAGGGCAAGGATTTAAGCAACTGAATAATAGTTGGGTTAGTGTGGGTGCGAGGTAGACGGGGAGGAGGCTGAGTATTGGGCTGTGCCTGTACAGCCGCCCCACCGGGGCCAGTAACGGCATTGTCGGTCATTTTGTCGAGGAAAAAAGCGGAAAAGGCTGGGGTGTGTGAAGAAAGTTGGAGAGAACGTGTTCAGGGTAGCTAGACCTCGAAAAAATTCACTGAGAGCTGTGAAAAACCTTTTTCCGCGTCAGAATCAGATCCTGAGCGATGGGGAGAAGCGCTCCCCGTCGAGAGATTAATATACGTGTTTGTACTTATGATGTACAAACCCGATGCGGTCTGATTCTGACGCCCTGACGTTATCTTATCCGATTATGAGCTTGGCGCTCGTTCCTCGCGCTTGCTCATCGCGGAACTTTAGGCCACTACTTTTGTACAGGCGCCAAATTGGCTGGCTGAAATTTTAATTTTTATTATATATATATACAAAAAAATAGTTAATTTAATCTAGCTAAGTATGCACCGCAGACCAAATTTCACCTGAGATAAGGAGCGCAAGCTTTACAATGAAATCTTCGACTATGGGTTAGTAATCGAGGTCTCGGATATGGTACACTGGATGGATGCCTATAGAGCGGGGCTCGGAGCAAAGGAAGCTCAGCTGCAGGTTAAGAAGTTCAGTTCCCCATTACACGGCTGTTGCAAGGGCGCTTGATGCGTAGTAAATCTAATCTAATCTTTCCCGTGCTCTATTACCTGATTTGGACACGCGCACGGACCTGCGCCAAATTCGTGATCATAAATTTGGCAACTTCGTCAGTTTTGAATATTTTCCTTATCCCTCTGGTACTTAGATTTATTCTTCTCATCAAATGGAGTGTTTTTATTCGAGGGATAAGAAATCCGTTTTTGCGTGATGTGATCGATTTGTTCAAAAGCAGCGGCCTAAAGTCCGACCGCACCATAGTAGAGTGGTGATGAATTGGACGGCTGCAATGATACAATTAAATTATTCAGGTGCTCCTCCATGTTGTAAAAGGCCGTACTTTTCTACGTAAACACGCCATCATCAAATTGCCATCCGGAGCTGAGCAGGATGCTGAAATCGCGCCGTAAACCCTTACGCACATTTAAAATAGGAGCACCCCCAGTTTAAAAGGCGAAGGTTTCTTCTGAGTATTCCTCATATCAGCTGGTCTGACTTACCCACATCGACTGTACGGCAGGCCCTACACTCAACTAACGAAACCACCATGAAATTCCTGATCGTCTATGCCCTTCTCGGCTTTTTGACCGCCGTCACCGCCATTCCTTCCCAGTCCATCGAAGGGACCAACGACATTTCTCGGCGTGATTCCTGGAACGACGACTCTCTTGCAGAACGCTTCTATGCGGATGAAGACTCGCTCCAGGAACGAGATAATTTGTACGACGACGATTCCCTTGGCGCTCGATACTTGGACCCGTTCTATGAGCTAAGTGAGCGAGAGTATGAAGAGATCGAGGCCCGTCAGGTACCACTACTTCAGGATCAAGTCAATAAAGACAAAGATGTGAGTCCTTCGCATCTCAGCCTGGCGTACATTGTGTGTGGCGGGTTTTCTGATCTGACTTTTTCTGGACCACGTAGATGCGATCGCGATGGACCAAGGCATTAGCAGACAACTTCAGGGCTGGACACCCACACCTCAACTTCGTCGTTTGCCATACACAGCACACGTACAACTTCAAAGGCACACGAGGTGTCGATTGGGATCATTCTCATCAAGAGCTCAATGTGAGCTTCCATCAAACAGTCGGGTAAGTAAAGTTCCTTCCTTTAGACTTGTCCTACTCTTTTCAACGTGAATGAACGATTTTTCTCATTGCATAGTTATGAAATATACTGGTTCAAGGAAGGTACATTCCACCGTATTGGGGACGGTGGATATCTCAACGTGCGTATTTCTCGTCGTCACACGGTCAGGATGCTGAATCAATATTTTACGTGTAACAGTGGGCGTACACCGGTAACGTGCAAAGCACATCTAATGGTGGAAAAGACCTTGTGTTTGGGCCTATGTAAAGAATCAGTTGCGCCTCTAGCGATCCTGTCTAAATTACTGTTGTAACTCACGAATAATCACCCTCTCCGAGAAACCAATCTCAGAGAGCCTTTTTCATGGGCATAAACTTTCAATTGTCTGACATATCGCCACCGCAAGAAAGTAAGTACGTCAATTCCGTTATAAACAAGACTTTCGGAATCCTTCTGCTTGAAAACTGCTCGACTCCCCGATTGCTCTCTGACACATTGCCTGGGATATCTTTGCTCAGTGTCTTTGGGACACATTAAGAAATTTTAACGAGAACCATATCATATCATCGATGAATCGGCAACGCGGTGATGGATCCAGGAGCGATGATCAAGCGCTGAAGAAACGCTGAAGTGACCAGTCTTCCTCATATCTTTACCAAGCGCTCTGGGCTTTGTGATCGCTGGAGCTGCCATAGCGTGTCAGGCTTCAACGCGCGCCAAGAACCCGATCTCGGACGACAACCACCTCGTCGCTCGATACTTGGATTTATCCTATGACCTGAGCGAACGAGAGTATGAAGCACTCGACGCTCATCATGCGGCGGTCGCCATAAGGGTGGCCGTTCAAGGAATAAAGTGATCGTCAACTTGAACGCAATCAAGGACCAAATCAACAGAGACAAGAATGTGAGTTCTGTGCATGGTATCGTTTTGGCACACATTCCGCGATCTCATTGCATTCTGATTTTATCCATGTAAATGCGAGGAGAGTGGCCAAAAAATATGGTGGATCAATTAAAAATAAGGTCAAATTCGACGCTAGTCATTGGTCAGCGGAGGGTTATGGATTTGCGAGAATCACGAAAGAGCGAGTCGAAATCGAGTCAAGATATAGTACAAAGTTTACCATTCTGTTGCATATCAGCTTCGCGTTACCTGAAGGCTGCAAAACGGGCCAACAACGCCTGCCAAAGCGGCGCTATTGGCCAGTGTTACATTCTCCTACATCTCTGTCAGGGACAGAGCAGGATAGTCAAAGGCATACCCACCTTCCACAGGGGCTTCACGGACGACGCCTTAAACTTGAATTTGCCTACTGAGTCTGTTGCTGAGGCTCTCGATATACCTTTCAATCTGATGCGCAGCCGGCGTGATGGCCGCAGCATTTTTGGTGCATCCTCCAGCCTCGATGTGCTGCGTCAGAGCAGAGACAAGCTTGAATTCGCGGCAGCACTGCGGACATTTGAACTCATCGGCATCGTGAGCCGGCGAGTTCAAATGTGCGTTGAGCCTGTCAATGGCGCGAAACATCTTGCTGCATAGGAAGCAAACGTAATGTTTGCCATTGAATGATTCTTGCGTCGCTATATACGTGATGGTGGATGCGCTACCAGAAACGTTAGAGGGCCCTGAGATGCGGCGATTGATTGAGATAGTGCCGTTGACGTCCATGGTCTGAATGGCATGGGTGACATCGTGTCGAGAAATTTCGGGGTGCGCCTTTCCCGACTCGACATGATGCGCAACGCCAGAGGCGCTCTTGAACTTGCAAGAACAGTTCACAATAGGACAGGACAATGCCCGATTCTTATGAGCGAGGGAGTTCGTGTGCTGGAGGAAGGTAAGCGGTTAAATGAGATGTTCAAGGTGGTGCAGAACTAATAAAGGATTGGAAATAAGCACCTGGGTGAGCTTCGAGGCGGACTTGAACCCCCGATCGCATTCTGAGCATCGATGGGACTCACGGGGCTTAGGCGAAGATTTAGGAGGCTTAGGTGGGCGATGCGTGGAAGAAGTCCGCAAATGTGCGTCCAAAGCCACTTGGCTGACGAACTGCCGGTCGCATTTGGCGCAATATGGCACATTTTGCTGGGCAGAGACAGATTCCGTGGGGTCACGCCCGTCCATAGCGGCAGGCGATACCACCACAGAAGCTGTCGCTTGCTGTACCGGACGTCCAACTACAAGCTGATCAGCAGACTGAGATAGCATGTAGAAGTGCAAATCGACGTGCTAAACAATAGGAGGGGTGATTATCTTGGTTAAGACTTTGTTATGAATGGATTGGATGCCTCCCACACACCTGCTGCAGAATGACAATGTCGTTAAAGGACAATCCACATGGTATGCAATAGAACGGGTTGGGGTGGTGCCCAAGGGGGCTGCAATGAAGGCTTAGAAGCCCAAGGGTGTCAAATATTTGGCGGCACGTAAAACAGGTATGAGGAACATGCATCTCTCGAAGTGTGAGGGTTTTGATGGACGGGGAAGAATGTGGGTGGATTGCGCACGATGTGATTTATCGCTTTCTTTATAGCCAGACTCGACACTTCTTTTACGTAAGATGCGTTCCCATTGTCGAACGCTATCATTAGTTTCCTGTCACGGTCGCGGCGAGGACTCTCCACGAGGAACACGGCCGCGGCGAGGAACAGGTCAGGCTAGAGGACCAATTCACTCAATCGGTATCTCTCTTCTAGTGATGTCCTCCATGTCGTTCACTATGTATCCCGGAATCACGATGAGCTAAAAAGGACGATTCAGAAGTTGACGGTTTAATCAAGGGCCCGTGATAGAAACGCACAGCAATGGTACAGTAAGCACTAAGCAAACTTGCAATTCGGTCCAATGCATAGGATGGCAATTTATATTAATTAACCATCTGACCTCTGAGCCCGGCTTCCTTGTGCATAATTACTTCGATGTGTTAGAAAGCAAAAGATGTGGAGAGAACGATTTGCCGTGCGTTCGCGTAGATTAGATTGGATTGAGATTAGATTGCGATGTGGAGGCGTGTGTGAACGCGCCTCGATATGGAATGCAACCTCCAACGCAACACTTCTTGAATGTTATAACTCCAGTCCTTCTCAAAAGGCTAGCTTTTCTCTAAAACTTTCTATAACAGGACTCCAAAAATAGCTGACCTCGTCTGACTTTGCTTTCGTCCGAATTCGGATTGACACGACACCCTTGTTGCAGGATTTTCGCCGTATTGTGGAAGACGATGGTGAGTCATTTTTGCTTCATGACCGCAGCTTCGTCACTGAATTGATTCTTGTTTTTGTATAGTTCCTTAACTCCGCTTTTAATAAGCACCTCGAGACCAATTACGTTCCCTCGTGCATCGACGTCAGTCATGTCCAACAGGTTCTGCTTGAGCCGCAGGCAGAACTATCGAAACTCAACGACCACTTATCACATTTGAAGAGGCAGCTGGACGACATGAAGAAGGAGAGGAACGAGTTGAAGGACAGTATCGATGAGCACCACCGCCTCCTGGCCCCTTTTCGCTGCTTACCTGACGACATGCTCAGGGAGATTTTCCTGTGGTGTCTACCTGATGATCATGAGGCAATTATGAGCGTCAAAGAACCGCCGCTTGTCCTTGGCCGTGTTTGTCAACGCTGGAGGTTCGTTGTATACCACACGCCCCGTCTCTGGGCCTCATTGCACATCGGCCTTCCCGTCGACCCAAGATTTCGGTATTACCCGCCCGCCAAAACACCCCTTGAGAGCCTGGAGAAAGTGAAGTTGGAATTCGAAGGGCGAGTGCAACTACATCAGCGCGCCATTTCAGAATGGTTATGCTGTTCTGGCAATTGTCCGCTTTCGATATCAATCCACCCCTGGGTTGGTAGGAAGTACGATCCGCCCAGTGCCAAGGTTCAGTCATATCTCAATCTCGTTTTCGCCTTCGCCCACCGCCTCGGCAGCCTTGATATAACGGTACCCGGTGAAAACATTTCCAGGTTGTTAGCATCAATCTCCTTCTCCGCCTTTCCAATTCTCCGCGTCCTACGCCTGAGTTTCTCACTTCGCGTCACTCACGATCCCCAATGGATGAATAGTGGACTGCTTAACGCTAAACACCTTTCCGTGTTGGAACTAGAATGTTTCCCCTACCACATCTCCGTCACTGAAGTTGATTGGTCTCAACTCACCCATCTTGCCATTTCTGAACCTGTCGATATTCAGGACACACGGAAGATCTTCACTCGTTGTACACGACTAGTCTACTGTTCTATCAACATATCCGATACCCAAACAGACTTTTCCATATCAATTCCCTTATCTCTCCCTCACCTCGAAACCCTATTGCTTATCGATCGGTGCGCGTTGGTGAATCTATTCGAATTTTTAGATGCACCTTCTCTTCGCGTCATATCCTATCACTCTATGTCCTGGCCAACGAATAGCCGACACTCGCCTCTACTCGTCCTCCTATCACGCACTGGTAACCGCATCGAAAGCTTGACAATAGACGTTCGATTCTATACTCTAGCGGATCTCGTGCTATGTTTCGAATTACTTCCCTTTTTAACACATTTCACGAATCGAGCTTGTCCTCTGGACACCTCGGAAGAGCAGGCGAATAATTACACCTACCTGCCCGTCTGGCATAAGGTGATGAAAGCCACCTTGGATCTTCTAACGCCGGACGGTAATAACCCACCTTATTGTCGCCGTCTTCAGGTCGTCAATCTCGATTTAAAATATCCTTCACGCCATCTCTCCGATACCGATCTATTGAACTTCATCCAAAAACGAATGAAAGCTGCCGAAATCTCTGAGTCGGACGTCGGACGTCTGACCCAGGTCACTTTCACATCTCCTGATGAGATGGAGCTCGACATACGTCCATTCCTCCAGCGATATATCGATGATGGCATGAAACTGGATCTCACATACCGCCTTCCAAACCCGTTCTCCACACTGCCCATATCGATGCCGCCCGGGACTTTCAACCCTTATAATGGACTCATTAAGCGGGAGAAGGATGGGATATTCTGTATTTAGGTATTGTTTTTCTTTCTCTTAGATCAATAGTAGTTACTAAGACTCTTGTGTATTGCCACTTTAGCAGTTCAGCTGTATCTTTCCAGTGTATTCAAGTAGAACCGTTACATGTTGAACTTTTGACCAGTCTCGGCTCATTCCTTCCTTTAAGCTTACCGTCGGACAAGACACATCTCTGGACGCTACTGAAGTTCTGAGCCGTATCTCGACTTGGCTGGCAGAATAGTGAGGCATCTTTCCCCCTTGTACATCAGGTAGTCTTGGTTATTATTTTGAGACGACTTTTCGGAGGCATCGAGGAAGGGCCAGCGATAGATTCTCCCGCTGAGTAACCAGAGTAGTCACTGGCAGAGCCACTTTATGCTCAAGTTTAGCGTAGTTACCGGGATTGGGCTATTTCTTATGATGGTCGTAAAGTACCATTCGATCAAAGCTACCGGTATTGAGCGCTGAGCTCTACATACTTCAAGCATTCCCAGGTGCAGCTGTGCATTCGCGTAGATTAGATTAGATTCTGATAAATGTACATACCTCACGTGTCAGAATTTTGTGCAAATTTTTGGAAAGCGGACAACCTCCTGCCTGCGACGCTTTGGCAACGCTACTACTCTGGTATACTTAATGGCTTATGGCACGGCCTTGACACATCGGGCTCCTGCATTCCGAGAGCGTCGCATTGGAGTGCTCCACAGATGGGTGTACTCCTACGCGAGCCTTCTCATGGGAAGTTTTCAGTCTGCTTCGCTCACGCGATGATCTTCTTCTGACTTTGGTGACCAAAATACCACCTCATGCCTTCATGCGTTTAGACAATCTCATAGGGTATCTGTCATCTCCAACGCGCTAAATCCACCTGGTATACAACACTGAGATCAGCAGGACTCGGAGAAGCTCTTTTGGGGGCCTTCTCCGCTCTATCATCTCCAGGCTGTGGATGGACGGCACTGAAGTGATAGTTGCTCAGATCCTTGGAGAACGGAAAGGCCTCTTGAGTGGCTGAATGGTGAGATAAACGGAAGGAAAGAAACCGGTATGTCGTTAAAGGAAGAGGTTGAGATGGGGGTTAAATGACCGCAGTACGTATCCAAACGCTCGTAATTTTTATCTCCCATCCCCTTCCTTGCAGTTTCGAACACCAGCGCGCATATTTCCCTGCTTTCACATCAACTGTATCAATGTCCTCACCTATCAAAGTAGGCTTCATCGGTCTGTCTGCAAAAGGCTGGGCCTCCTCTGCGCTCGCGCCCTCCCTGTTGCAGCCCTCGCTTCAAGGGAAATACGACCTCGTCGCCGTTTCCACTACTTCAGAGGCATCGGCCAAGGCTTCTGCCGAGAAATATGGAGCCCAGATCGGACATCAAGTCAAAGCGTACCACGGTGACAGCTCTCATATTGCAGGCGATCCCAACGTCGACCTCGTGGTTGTCTCGGTCAAGGCTCCATTGCACAAGCAGGTGGTGTTGCCGGTTATCGCGGCTAAGAAGGATTTCTTTATTGAATGGCCGGCGGGGGCGAACTTGAAGGAGACGCTTGAGATAGCGGAGGCTGCCAAGACTCATGGCGTCAAGTCTTTCGTGGGCCTTCAAGGGCGAATTTCACCTATTATGAAGAAGGTATGCTACCTAACATTTACACAGTATTGTAGGTAAAGCTTACATTGGTTCTCAGGTGAAAGAGCTGATCGACTCTGGAGCAATTGGAACTGTCCGGTCTTCAACTTTCGTTCGTTCTATTTTTTTGTGCGGAATAGTAGAGCGTCATTTTCTGACTGTGCTCCCAGATTGGTCTTGGACAACGTGAGCACAATGTTTGGCCGCCTGTTGTCAGTGCTAGGAATGCATACCTAATGGACAAGAAAAACGGTAATTCATCTTTTTTTATCAGAAGAGTTCCAATTAACAGTTCATGGCAGGCGCAACAGTACTGAGCATTGCCGTAGGCCACCAGTTGGACACGTCTACCTTCGTTCTGGGTGACTTCTCCAATATCAACGCAACGGCTACTACCATCTACCCCATCGTAACTATAGTCGATACGGACGGGAAACCAACAGGCGAGACGCTGCCTGCCACGATTCCTGACCACTACTCCATCTCTGGGGTGCTCAAATCCGGGGCGCTAGCTACCATTGTCTGGCGCACAGGCTATCCTTCAACGAAAGGCCGTAGGACCATGTTATGGGAGATTGATGGAGAGGAGGGATCTATCAGGCTCGAGTCCGATAGCTTAGCATATATCAACACACATAACCCGACGTTATACTTGAACGGAGAAGTCGTTGAGGTAGAAGGTGCTGAGACGGAGGTGATTGGTATCGTTGGCGCGGCTTGGGAGTCCTATGCGAACGGGGAGAAGGGTCAATATTCCACTATCGATGACGCGGTTAAGAATCAACGTCTTTTGGATGCGATCAATAGGAGTTTGGCCGAGGGCAAGACGATCGTGTTGTAAGACTTCTGTACAGCTTGTAATCGTATAAATAAAGTGATTTTGTGGCAGTGATTTTCATACAGCCTTTTCTGACGCATACGGGCGCTGAGCGCTGAGCGGCTTTACACGGCGCAGTCGCTTGCCGAGATCGCTTGCTGCTTGATCAAGCGGCTTTTCCGGAAATGACAAGAAATACTATAACTAGACGCTTGGCAGGCCAATATTCACATTTCACGAATGGAGCATGTTCTCTAGGTATTTCGGCAGAGCAGGCGAGCAATGGTTCCCACCTGCCCATCAATTCCGGGATGACAAAGGCTACCTTGGACCTTCTGACAGCGGACGGTAGCAACCCACCACGTTGTCCCCGCCTTCAGGTTATCAACCTGAATTCAGCATTTATGTCGGGTTTACCCCACATCTCCGATACTGATCTATTGCACTTTATCCAACAACGCATGAAAGCTGCCGAAACCATCAGGTCGGACGTCGGACGTCTGACCAGTGTGACTTTCGTGTCTCTTAAGATGGAGATGGACATCCGTCCGTTCCTTCAGCAGTATATCGAGGACGGTATGAAACTGAATCTCGCATACTGGCCTTCAAGCTGATGGCCGATAACGCCCGTATCGATACCGCCTGGGGCTTTCGACCCTCGTAATGGACTCGTGGAGCGGGAGAAGGATCGAGTATTCTACGTTTAGGTATTGTTGTTTTCTTATATTAAGAGCAGCATAGTAAGCTTGTAGAAGACATGTATTTAAGTTGTATCTTTTGAGTTTGTGTACAATTACTTAATCTATGTAGAAGTTTTTGATCCTGTAGAATGTAGTTTTCCTGATGGCAAGGCCGTTGCCCAGCACTTGGAACGATGTCAAGCCCAGGCGCCGGGGCCGAGGGGGGTGTACAATGGACGGCTCGTTCTTCACTCCTATAAGTGAGTGCCCATCGTACAGAGTCCGTACAGTTTGGGAATACCGAGCTTGAGATTCCGGCCATGGCCAACGATGCTCTCAAATGCCGCTCGCATCTCCTGGTCTGCTTTTGATCCCAAGTGTGTATACTTGTACGTGCCATCGCCCAGACCGGCACTAGGGAAAGGCGTGATTTGGCCGAGGGGCACTTCAGCTTCATGTTTCGAACGATATAACAGTATGCAGTTGTGGGAGTTTGCCAGTCCCCAAGTCCGAATTATTCAACTTGACGTGCTGAGGCACAACCTGGCATTGTTCGGCGTAAGGGAAGAGGTGCGCCGAGACCGTGTTGTAAGGCTCACAAAATTCTGTTTCGTCCCTCCTAAAACGGTCGGCAATCTCAAACTGTTCCAGAATGCGCAACGACGCGGAGGGCAAAACCTTGATTTCAGCCTCTCCGTGAAAAACAGAACCGAAAACGCACAATAGCCAGCAGAAGCGCTCAGAAACGTCTAGGAAACTGTGGGGTACCTAGCCTCTTTCTTTCTTTTGATGATAGCTATATACAATGGATGCAAGGTGGTAGAGATGTGGCAGAAATGCGAGACAAAAACTAAGCAAAGATATTGAGAGTAACAAATTCTAGACTATTCATTCCCATACCGTTATCAATGTCTTTTAGGACGCTTTTCATCGCGCTCCTCATCGTACTCGGGTAGCATCGACTTCCTCTTTCGTCGTGCTGCCGTCAGATGCTCATTCTCCTCGCTAACCTTCTGGTCAACTCGTCCATCTCCAGCATCCTTCCAATCTTTGTTGTTGATTGCCTTCTCCAAAACTTCGTAGAGCCACTCGTGCGTCTCGAGCTTCTCCCGCGCCGCCTCAGCGGCTTCCTCGTCTTTCTTTCTCAACGTTGTCTGGTCCGCTGAGCCGTGCCGATGCCCAAATCCAGAATAAATGTTCTGCAGGACCTCAGAGAACGGTTCCTGCTCCAAAGCAAGGGAAATAACGGTGGCGGTAGACGCCCCCAGTAATCTCTTCTTCCCAAACCCACCGCTGCCGCCGTCAATGTAATCATACACCTTCAAAACATAGGCTCGATCCGCTGGTATCATACCATTCTGAGCGTATTGGATAGCGACCGTGGTCAGGACGTGTACGAACGACTCGAGGTCGTCACCGGTCTTATGTTCTTGAGTGGTGCCCATGAGCAACCGGGCGGAGATAAACTGATAGGTTCCCTACCACAGAGTGAGATCGAGCAGCAGCACTGGATGGAAACTGACCTACCGTTTTCTCGTCACAGTTCGCAGTCGCTGGGCCCTGGCCAATACGTTTGCATAGTTCCCAATCGATGAGGATCCCCCCGTCGTCTCCGACCATGAGGATGTTCCCCAACGAGACGTCCCTGTGCAGGATGTTAGCTTTCGTCACTGCTTCCTGATGCGCTGGAGAAGAACATCCGTCAGCAGTCAATGTAATGGAGATGCAGGAAAGAACATTACCGAGCAGAGCACATTTCACTGCATTGACCATTTGCCATGTCGACTTAAATTTCGTTAGAGGCTTGCCGAGGGTGCCAAGGACGAGGCGGTAATGGATGTGGACACGGAGGAGTTTGTCTTTCGGAGCTGAACTGAATTTCTGCACATCCCCGCACTCATGGCCCACATCGCCCGCCGTAATAAATTCAGCAAGATTGCTAACGTGTTTCTCATGGAGCTCCCGATAGATACGACCCTCAGCCTCATACTTCGACACCCGCCATGTGTCCTTCAACAAGACGAGTGCTTTGGTCTGGCAGTCGTATGCCTCGAAACATCTTGTACCGCGACCAAGAGGGAAGATATGATTGTTCGTGAACGGTTCGTGCACGATATAAAAAGTTGTCTGGTTGGTGACCTCGTCTTTAACGGAGACCCTGTAGAGTGGATCGGTGTCTTTGAGCTGGAGGGCCACGCGAGCGTTCTCCGCCTCATCGCCGCCGCGGACGCGACGAAAGGTAGTGTCAGTACCTCGAATGCTTTTGTCGGCATGTGAAAGGTGCCAGAAGAACATAGGGAGCCACTTCGTTTCTGTGTAATTGAACGGTTCCGTGACGATGGCGCAGCTTCGGCTCCAGTGTATGAGTCGGCAGCTAGTTTTGTTGATAAAGAAGGAGAACGAGTTCGGAATTGCGTAGCCTGGATGGCATTGGCGTATACGGTAAGCTGGCCACGCGTATCATGAGCTGCCATCGTGTCCCGCTCGAACGGTTGCTTTTCGTCAATGGAGTATAGTGGCTGGTCCAGGGTAAATGGTTCATCCGAGGAATCGTCCTTTAGCTCCCCGAACCCCGTCATGAGCTTTGCCTGAGTAATACACTCGCCAGGCTTGGGAGCATCTTTTTCGGCGTAGATACCAATGTTAGGTTTGACGCACTGGCCAAAAAGGATGTCAGGGTCCGGGTCCGATACAGCCGACGTGTTGACAAGTTTGATGCCTTTACAGAAACGCTTGAGTGCAGCGATCTGGACTGGGTGAGCGCCTGCTCGTAATGAAAAAAGGCGACTTACCAGCGGGTCATACATCTCCGGCTCCGTCCTTAATCTCGCTACGTTAGCGAGACTTTCGTAGTCAACCTCTGGCAAGGGCGGGGCCTCAACGTCAAGGAATTCTTCCAAGAATTGGTCGACTGAAACAGGCCCCCAGAACTTTCCCTCCATCTCGAAGGCCGCTTCCGCAAAAGCAGGTTCCCGGTAGACGTTGGTAGACGTCTGTGGCACTCTGGAGCTGAGTCGGTTGTGGAAAGGTGTCTCTTGAGAAGGAGGCGGAACGGTTGGCTTCTTGCCAGGCATCTGGGACGTCTTCGACTCAAGTGGCGCATAGAATTGGTCAGTAGATGTGGACCCCAGCCTTTGCGTTGCCATGATTCAAATATTCAACGTGAGTGACAGTGGTAATGGTGAATGGCAGCGACGAACCGTTACCGTGCGGCGTGTTCAACTCAAATTTAGAGTTTCAACTTCAAGGGGCACGTGACCGCGTCTATGTATCGGGACGCGCGCCGCGTCACTGTCACTGTCAGCGCGTCAGCCTCGATGATGGGGTTTAGCACAAGCAAAATATACATTCAATCCTATAAACGCGACGATCGTTGCAGTGGATACTGAGAACGCGACTACGGTTTAGGGATACAATTTGGGTATGTACAAGAAAGGTAAGGGCAAAGGTGCATACTTATGTCAGTAAGTTACTGGATCTATTCGACGTGTGGAAGAAGGGTAATGTGCAAACTGTAAGTACTTAGTAGATATTAATTGAGTAGATATGGATCCCATAATGAGAGCGAATAAAGAATAAGATAAGTGATTGAGTTCCACTTGGTGTGAGCTGGGATAGTGGGTGTGATGGGGCCGAAGAGATGGGTGAAGGACATTTGGCGTGGTGTCGTTCTTTTGAGTGCTGTGACACAGGTGTATATGCAATGGTGTGAGGAGCAGAGAGCAGTGCGGAAGACAAGAAACCCTGGGTCAAGGTCATCTCCCCTTAACCTTCAAGCTTCACCCCAGACGCACTTGGAGGCCGCAGGCGGTGCACAATCTTGGTCGTCTTCGATCCTATTCCTAGACCAGTATGCGCATGAGCCGTCGTCTGCCCACTTGATGCAGAGTGGGCAATATTCGAGCGCAAAAGTATCGATGGAGCAGAAGCCGCCATTGTTGTCTTCTGGATCTTATACGCCTTCGTTGTCGTACGAGTGGATTGCCATGCCGTTCGTAGAACTGCTGGAAATTGATGCTGATTCCGAGGGAGAAGGGGATATAACGCCATTCGCCGTCGCCATAGAAGTTTCAGGGATGTTCCTCCGGCGAGCATTCACGCTCCTGACTATCCGCGGGCCGAACCCTGTCGAGGACGACCAGGGCATATTGCAAGTAATATCTGCCAAGCAATGTACTAGGGCGTTTGGATTTTCAGAGGATGTAGTACTTGGGCTATTGTCCGGAAAGGCGTTGGTCGAGGCAGCGCCGGGAAGTATACATAGCGTTGCGGGAAATATTGGGGCATGGGATGTTTTATTCAAGGTTCATTCTGTTGCACAGCTACAAACTATCTAATCTGATAGGTAGCAATATATTGATAAACGGACCGCGGGTTAGTTAACCCATCAAAGTCGAGCAAGATCGCTCTAAGTATACTCTATTCTTAAAACTTGGAGCTCGGAGAAGCATCATCAAAAAATGTCACGATTGCTGTACTTTCTCTTATTCACACTTTTATTTCGAGGGGAATTCTAGTAAGTTACATAAAGGATAAATGACTCCCCAGCCCCTTCAAGTTATCGTTGCAACTTTACAGACATTGGCTGTACTGTGGACAAGGAAAATGAATCAGAAAGGAAGAAAGGCGCAAACAACGCTATATTACTCACGTATGCGTTTGCTGCTTGGCATGTGTATGGTGCAGCACAAACTGCATTAAATGTTTCTAAGAACCGATCCTGCAATTTAATAAGTGAATTGACGTACCTGTAGGCCCAGTCCAGCCTTGTCCACCGCATTGACCCCAGTGTGCAGCGGTTGCGCCTCCGGCAGGGGCTCCCGTAGAAGCGGGAGGAGTGGAGGTAGGGGTGGGTCCAGCGACAGTCGTGCCTCCCGCCGAAGCGCTAAGCTTGGCGTTGATGAACGTCAATGCCGCCTGTCCATATTCCGTTCCGTAACCTTGATGCGTGTTCGCGTCGCTTCCATTGCAGCAGTATGGGTCCGCAGCATCACAGTATGATTGGATTTTGGCGGCAGAGGGACACTGGAAGCCAGCTGGGCGCGGTGCGAACTAACACAATAGGTATGGCGTCAGCGAGAGCGTCGTAGGGAGAGGAAGAGCTGGTGTGAGAAGGACTTACTCCACTGGCAGTGCATGTACCAACGTTGTAGGAAAGGCCAGGGATATGGCGAGGGTCGCCCATGAAGATCGCAGCGGCGATCATGTTGACTGCCGAGGCTTGAATGGGGATGGCTGTAGAAGTGAGCCCTTCGTTGGTATCTCCACCACCGCAAAAAGCGTCGTCCATGATTTGACCACCCTATGTCAATCATAGGAATATAGTCAGTTAACAACGAATTGACATAGAAGAAGGCGGGGGGTTGTTTACGCACCTGTGAGTAACCAACGAGAACGAGTTGGGTTTGTGGGCATTGGGTATTGAAGCTGTTGACGGCCGCGGCTACAGCGGCAACTCCTTGGACGGCAGAGCTGGCATAGCTGACGTCTCCGCATGAAGCTTGACCACCGCAAGCCGGGTAGACAATTGCTTCAGCAGTGGATCCAGGGTGGGCGTTGAGAACCAGGTTGACAACGACACCAGCAGTGCCGTACCCCGCAGGTGCTGTGGTCTCGCGGGCACCAAAGATGTGAATGTTGGGGCACGCTCGCTTTTCGAGTTCAACCGCAGACGCGAAAGTCTGGACGGCGAGGAGGACAAACGATGCAGATAAGAGACGCCTGAACATTTTGAAGAAAGGCTTGATCTGAGTGGATCGGTTAGTTTTCAAGTATACCAAAGAGAAGTCGTTTGCACGCTCACTTTATACTAACTACGGGAAAAAAAAAATTGAACAAGGCAATTCGTCGGCGCCAGCATTTGGTTGTGACGTATCCATCGAACCGTAGTAAGAAACTAATGTATCGTCGCGTGGATTGTCGCGTGGATTGTCGCATGGCGGACGCGGTAGTTAATCGGAACGGAACAGGTAGACGACGTTGAAAGACAGCTGTGTCGACTTTGAAAATGAACGTTGGCGGCAAAATAGAATTCCAACCAAAACCTCCGGAGTCGGCCGCGTGCTCGAGCCTCGGAGCATCTGGCTGATATTTATAGCAATCCGTACTAGTTTGCTTGGACACGAGACCGCGAAAAAGCCAGGAGAAAGCCACGCGCACGAAATCGACGTATCCAATTGATGACAGACTATGACGGATTTCGCTCCGGATAGAACACCTATTCAATTTCAAGATCAAGGTCTGTCCTGTTCCTTTTTACTGCTGTTATTCCCATTTGACCTTTGCATGTACTCACATCTGGAGCGAGAAGAAAGCGCGAAAAATCCGAAGTATGGAAGAAACGGAGGACAAACCGATCGGAAGTCATGTTAGCCCCTTCCTGATTCATGGAAAGTAAATGAGGTTTATGGAGAGCTGGGACGTACCAAATGCTACGAAGAGTTTTATTATCATTAAGAGACTGAACAACCCTGAGGGCCGGTCTAACCTGATAGTTAAAGGCCTTTTTCCGAGTCCAGATGCGCGTACTACGGTCGGTTTGCGGCCACAGTTTCTGTCCTCCGTGCGAATGCAGGTTGGCTGCCCCATCATACAAGGCTATCCAAGCAAACTCACCACCAAAATATCTTCAGCCGTTAGACCGCCTGGAGTGGGCCAATAACATTGGAGATGCGAAGCAACCACGGTGGAATAGGACCAACGAATTGGGACATGGCCAGCAGGATTCCGCGATGATTTTCCTTGAAAAAGTGGACGGCACAGCGACGGAGACCGAATGAAGGAGGTGAATAACTAGGGCGGCTTAGGGTAGCTTAGGATTAGGGGTATGAACTAGGCTGACATATTATTGGAGCCATATGGACAATAGTAGAGTACTTGCCATATTCATGCACTGCGTTCCAAAATCCCAGCCATTCCCTAGTACGCTAAGTCTTCATGGAAGCAGGCTGTCGTCCTCAACGATTGCAAAGGTTTCCGCATAAGTAATATTAATCATCTCTAGTTGGAGCCATCAAAATCGTATATATACGACCACCTTGTTGGGAAATAAATTCAATCATAAATCTAAAACGAAGAGCATTCGCGTAGAGTATATATTTAAAAAAAAAACAGGGAACAGAGCAACTTCGTCAAGATGGCTGATTGTTCGCTGCGCCGTAGAGTGCGGAGACGTAATAATTATCCAGGTTCTGCCCGAATTCACGCCTTCCGAGCTCCTCTCCTGCCAGCTCACGAACAAACGCCTGCACACCCTCAAGGCCTCAGGTCTCATCAACAATTTTTCCTCTGTGCGTCAATGGGTAAGTACAACGCAGCCCACTGCATGTCTCCGCTCTCGTAGAAGACAGCCCATGCTCTACGCTCCCCGCCGCCGAGAGACTGTCAGCATTCCCTCCGAGTCCGTCGAGCAGCGAACTTGGGGGCACGGTCGCTCGTCGAGCCCGGAGTCATTGCGCACGTCTAGCCGGGGGTGTACGACCTCCCGGGTGTCAATGGCGTGTACCTTTGCAGTGAGCAACGGCTACGAGGCGTGCGTTGCACCGCATTATATATTTGAGATTGCCGCGTAGCGAGGGCGGACGAGGCGAAATGTATGGGGGACGATTGAGGTGGACAGGACAGCAGTGGATATATGTCGGGCGCGGTGTCTTTATGAGCATGATTTGGTTGCTTTTGTTACGACGCGCTTTTTTTTTTTCGTATCACTGCTGATGCATGATGGTAAGTGTCGACAGATTGAAGCGGATTTATCTAGTCTGCGACTGGGTATTAATATTTAGTATTTAGTGGTGATTTCTGAAGGTAGTAGTGGTAGTGGTATGTCTGACCGTTCGAAATGACAAGCTTAAGGTCATCTATGTAGAACTTTGCAGCTTCGAATGTCATGTCCCAGATCAGTGACTCCTGAGCGCTGCCCCCGACGAAAGCATGGTAGGGGAGTCGGGTTCTGGTTTCGAATTACATATCTATCGGGGCACCTTGGAGCATTCAAGGGGTACATAATACCATACGTTTTCCGCAAAAAGTCTTCCCTGACATCCACTCTTTCAGGTTGGTAGGCTGGCTCGCTGAAGCTGCATGTTGATTCAGGTTGTTGCATGCACAGATAAGTGAAGACAGGAGCATGAACGAAGAAGACGCCAGTGGCTTGGAAACGGGAAGGAAACAGGAGGAAGATTGTTTTGGCAGAGCGCGATAAAGTACACGAGCGAGCCACGATTGAGGGTACAGAGTTTAGTTGCCTTGAGGGAGGAAGGCTTTCCGTAAACACGTGTGTCAGTCTTCCCTCGGTGCGGGCCGACGGCGGACGCTGTATGGATAATGGCTGAAGCCATGAGCCAATCAACGACAGGCACCCTGATCGGGTTGCTCCACGACGCCGCGCACTATCCTCATGTCCCAAGGCTATTAGAACGGTAGCCTTGTAACCTTTCTCTCTTTCATAGACTCCACTATAGACGCTAGACTTGAAGACACCTACACGATAGAAGATAGAAGACACGATAGATAGACGATAGAAGATAATAGGTGGGTACCACGGTCGACATCATCTTTCGTCATGCACACTCCACTCACCGACTCTTTCCAGACTTTTCCGTTCCTCTTATCTCTGCCACACTCCACCGTCGTTCCTCCAAGAAAGAGTGCGACCTACATTTGTTCCTATTTCGTGCCACACGCACTGGCCCAGCCACGTTTGCAACACGTCTAAGACTCGACTCTCAACCATTACCACCACAACCCTGCTTTACGACACACACACACTATTATCTCAAAGAAACATTGTTCTTCGAACAGTCGTGCCACATAACTCCGTGTCAGCTATATAGATAGCTCTGGCCCAGACACACATCTCCATCACCACCAACATGGCATCGACAGCTTCTCCGCTGCCCTCGCCCGCATCAGCCTCCTCATCCACCCTCATCTCCACACCCCTTCCCTCAAAGGACACCATCGACATCGACATCGACATCGTCAACCCCCCTCCATCTGACACCAACTACAACGACTCACACTTATCAACGCCCACCACCCAGCCCCTCCCGCACCGGCCCTCCCCGAAGCCCGTGTACCCCTCCAACCGGCCTCTCCGATCCACGCTCAACAACTCCTCGTCCACATCGACGCTCAACCTCAACGCCTCCCCGTCCCAGACGCGCATGAGCGGAAAGGGGTTCATCGAGCCGCATCATAGTAACGTCCCGCGCCGCACGAGGAGGCCGACGACGACTGCCCCGCTGGGACTCGGCGGTGTCTCGGGCTCTATGCCGCAGGAGAAGGAGGAGGCGCCCTATCCATCCCCGTCCCCACCCCGCTCGTCCATCCCCGACCCACCGCCATCGGATGAGACCAGCGGCGCGAGCCTGTCCATCTCCACGTCTGCGTCTGCGCCTATCGCGTCTTTCACTCGCCCGCCTCTCCATCCTCGTCTTTCCAATTCAACCCCTACGCCCGTGTTTCAGACATACCGCGCCTCGCCTGGGGCGCCGTATAGCACCCCTATCCCCTCCGCTGCTTCCTCTCCCCCTCCTCGTCCGCCTCCTGCGCCCTTTTCGTCTCCTCCTCTACCTCTGGCGCCGCTCGCCGTAGGCCCACACACCCCCGACCACCTCGACCTCGCCGACGCTGCAGAGTCAGAGTCCATCCACCTCGTCTCTCTGCGTCTGCCTCCAACAACACCCGCTCGAGACGGACGTGGAGGTGGAGCCCCAGTGCAGACCCCGAAAGGACACCTGACGCCGCACAGCGCGAATTTGCCGCGCAGGCATCGGCCTGCACACGGACAGCGTGGACACCATGGACAGCGTGGACAGCGAGGTGGGGGGCGGGGCGGTGTCGAGAGGAATGGGAAGGACGAGAACGACGCTGCCCAAACCCAAACCCAAATGAGAGACGACTTGGGCTTGGACCGTCAGCTAAAGCAAGAGTCAAAGCTCGCGTCTCCTTCCTCGGACCCAGACCCGGACCCGGACCAACCCACCCAACCTCGCCCGCTCACCCGGCGCGATACCCTCAAATCGATCCGCGCACAAGCGGATAGGGAGAGGAGGGCGAGGAGGGAGAGGATGTGTTTGCAGCGCGTGGGTAGGCCCGATGTGGTTGGGGTTGAGGTCGAGGTTGGGTTTTTGGAGGAGGTTGAGGTTGGGATTGAGGTTGAGGTTGAGCTGGAGGTTGGGTTTTTGGATGAAGCGTTGGATGTGGGGGGTGTAGGGATGGATTTTAAGGAGGAGGTTGGCGTCGAGGTGATGATGCGTGGAGGTGCGGAGGCGGAGAGCGGTGGTGCGCATGAAGGAGAGGCAGAGAAACGACAGGCGCCGCCTTACGTCCTCCTGTACGTCGTCGACTCCGAGTCCGAGTCCGAGTTTGAGTGCGATTTGGGGGCTGAGAGCGACTTGGCCGATTCCTCCTCCTCCTCCTACGGCAGCTCTGCATCAGGCTCTGGCTCTTCGTACACCGACGCGTCCGGCAAACACTCATCATCCTCCGCCTCTGCCTCCCAGCAGAAACCCGCCCCAGACAAACAACACGCCAAGGAACACGCCAAACAACACGCCGCGGAACACGCAGCAGCCCCCAAGCCCATGCCCTTGCCCAAGCCCACACGCCCCCGCCCCCGCGCGCAGCGCCACGAACTCCGCCTCCCACTCCCACTTGACGCCACCGCCTGGATAGACGGCACCCCCGCGCTCGCGGAGGCGCAGATCCGTGCGGGGTGTGTGTTTATCGAGGGTGTTGGGCTTGGTGTTGGTCTTGGTCTTGGTGCAGGTCTTGGTGAAGGTGCGGGTTCGGCAGAGGAGGAGGAGGAGGAGGAGTCCGCGAGTGCGAGTGCGAGTGCGAGTGCGAGTGCGAGTGCGTATCTGGGCGACGCCGAGGTATCGTCTGGCCTGCTGTCCAAGCCCAAGCCCATGCCGAATACACGGAAAGGGAAAGCCAGCAGGAAAGAGGAGAAGACACCACAGAACACCACACAGACGCGGAAGCACAAGCAGAAGAGAGCACCCCCGCGCGTGGTGCGCATACTCACCCCGCGCGCAAGGCCGGAGGACGCGATGGGCGTTGCGGTGTGTTATTTGGCGTATGCGGGGGGGTGGGCGATGGGTGGTGGTGGTGGCGTGTTTGGGGAGGATTTGGGTGGGTGGGAAGGGGAGGAGGAACAGGAGGAGGAACAGGAAGGGAAGGAGGGGGAGGAGGGGACAAAGCCAGGCGCGAGACGGCGGCGGGGCTCGGTCGCTGTGCCTGGACCGCGCCTGCTTGGCGTCGCCGACGGCCGTGGGGATGTCGCAGTTGACGTTGATGTCGGTGTCGATGATGTCCTTAACCAACAACCTGCACGCGAATTCGAAGAACACGACGCCGACGCAGACGCATACACCCCCGCGCACCGCCTCATGATGCACCTCCTGGACGAGGGCGAGTGGCTCGCGCGCGGGCGGCTGTGGGAGGCGCGTGCGTCGGCGATTGGCGCGAGCTTGGGCTTGGGCACGCCTGTTGACGTCGGCGTTGGCGGTGGGCCTGGCGGAGCTGCCCCCTCACCCCTCTCGGCCGTTATGAATGTGAATGTGAATGTGACCACGGATGCGGAGCTGCATGGGAGAGGAAGGAAGAGGGACAAGGATAAGAAGGCGGTGCGGGAGAGGGAGTACGGCGAGGAGGGGGAGATTGGGGATGGGGAGGGGGATGAGGAGGGATCGGTTGATGAGGAGGAGGAGGATGACGACGAGATGGGGACGGAAGTTGGCGATGCAGATGGAGATGCAGATGGAGAGGAGGAGGCGGGGTCGGCAGGCGCGAGGGTGGACAGTCACAGCGGTGATGCAGATGCAGATGCGGATGCGGACCAGACTCAGCGAGGAAGGAAACACAAACACGAGAGGGCAGGTGCGGAGTGGCGCGGCGTCCCTATGCCAGATAGAGTCGAGGTCGAGGTGGGCGCGTCCTCTGCCGAAGCCGAGGCAGAAGCGGAGGCGGCGCTGTCCCGAACCCTCCAGGACATAGCGAAGGATCTCGTCATCGAGGACAAGTCCAAATCAGAATCCAAATCGCGCGCTGGAGAAAAGTCGCAGCACCGACAGGACCAGCGCAGGGCGCTGGTCCACGAGAAAGCGAGGGTTGTGCGGAGGGTGGAGAGAAAGCGGCAGAGAGCGAAGGAGAGGGAGAGGGAGAGAGCGTATAAGGGGATACGGGATGAGTGGCGCGGTGTGCTTTCGTATGAGGGGCTGAAGAGGCTTGGGGCGGAGGTGTGGAGTCCGGCTGCGAGGAATTGAGGAATCGACAAGTGGTTTGTCTCTGTTGACCCTCTCTCTCTCGAGGATATTACACCTTTTTTGGTCGCTGTACTTACATGCTGTATAAGTTATTTAAACTTGTGATTGTTATTATTGTATCGATAGATTTCCGTTTTTCCATTTCGTCGGTTGTCCTTTGCTTGCTTGCATCAGTTAGGCTTGGTTGCCGTCAATGTTAACTCTTAAGTACGCACATCGTCACCGTTCGTTGTGTTTGTTATCAATAGATTATCATTGTGCCTTCGACTGGTGAAAGGATGGCTTAGATGGTAGATTAGATTAGATTGCCTATGGCTGTGCGTATGCTGATGCAAAATGATACCAACTGAGAACTCACACTGGAACGCCCATTGCGTTACTTACATCCTCCTACTCAGTCCAACATCGTAACCTCAAGGTAAACGATATCGATCACCTCTTCTGATCTGCGTGCGCTGATACTCAGTGGTAATAGTATAAAAAAACCCGTTGTTTAAATTGCTATGGCCTGACCCGATACCATTCTGGAACAGTTCAACATTGTCGACCGCTCTACGATGGACGAAAGAGAAGTTTACGGGCCATACAATACCCTGTTGACGCATCTCTCCCTCACCCCGAACACTCAAAAGGTGAGGGGGTTGGTGGCAGAGGTCAAAACTATGTGCCAGGGAATCACAGCGTGAGCAGACAGCCTTACACGTGCATTAATACTACAAGTGGGTGGTGTTCTGCCTCTCGAGCGTCATCCTACGCATGTACTTCCTCCCACGAGGCAGCTAAACTTTGTACCCTGAGTCAGTCCTGTCTACACGGTCAATGGTCTGCGCGGAAATTTCCCGCGGGCACCGGCGCAAGCAGCCTGAGGGCCAGCCTAAAGGTTACTTACAGTTTGATCTGGCAGCAACTCACGTTTTTAAATCTCAGTCGGCTGACGGTCACTGAGCGTAGGCTGCCTGCGATCTCGGCTAACAGCCTGCGGGTAGCTTGAAGGTCGATTAGTATGCACTATACCGCATTTGGTACAAACTCCGAGACCACAATCCTGGTCCATTCACGAAAATGAGCTTAAATTCAATATTTATTGCACCTGCACGGCGTATGTACCACGAGAACAGGAGGGAAACAACAACAGGGACATAATGTAATATGAATATGGCAAGACTAGGTAGTAGGAACTTCCAGCGAAGATAAATCAAACCGGGTCGAGGCGGTATCGTGACGTGGCGCCGTTTGAGAACAACCTCTCGCCATTGCTTGAAAGCATGTCTATATGATGATGAGACCTCTATCTATCATGAACAGGGGTAATGAAAGAACTTACACCGGGGCGGATGTCTTCGATGACCATAATTGAAGGTCTTCCGAGTCAAGCTTGTGCTGACACCTTGGGGCCAAAAGTGATACCATTGGAGGTCAGAAGAGGGGGCTGAGGGCTACTCAAGCACGGAGGGAGGAAGGATGGATGGGCAGCGGAGAGCAAGGGGGAGGAGGGAGTCAGAACCGAAGGACTTGTGTGTTGGTTGAAGTTCAACATGGAGGGAGAGGACAAGTTTGCTGGCAGTCACAGCGTGATGTGAAGGCGGAAATTTCTTCAAGTCCACAAGCGACGCGCTGCCCGGAGCTAGCCGTGCATGGGAACGGCAGTCTGTAGGCAGAGTACAAGCAAATATACACGCTACGTACAAGCACAGTCTGTAGATGATGTACTGGTGGTGTTTGCTGGCAGCCAATGGTTTAAATACACGAGAAGCTTATAGGTCAATTTACGCTCTGCTTACAGGCTAGCTAACAGGTCACCTGCAAGTTGCTCGGCCTACGGGTGACCTGCGCGTGAACCATTGGCTGTGTAGCTGGCATCGTAATTCTTCTCCCTCCTTGCATTTATTTAATTTCCCGTGCCGCCAATGATGAATAGATCGTGACAACACACTCTTCGTTGGCCTTTTACCCACACACGTACGTATAATATCGTGGCATCTCATCAACATGTCATACCCATGCCCCTAAAAATTCATCCGACCCCCCTCAGTCTGCCGTCGTCGTCTGATCCTGCACACCGATGCTCCGGTTGCGCAAACCAACTTATCTGACATCCCCATAATCTCCAACTGTAATATAATTAATGCAGAATAGCACTCGTACAACACCGACTGAATCGAACTCTACTAGTACCAAGACACCTCCGGATGCGCGTCCCGAAGATGTGCTTTGAACGTTGCTTCGCAATTGAAAATCGTATCGCAAATCATACACGTTATTCGATTAACGCCCAGATGTTTGCCCCTGATATGGAGGGCAAGACCGACACCCTTGAATTGCATGGCGGATTTACAACCTTCCCACAGACAGGGGTTTTTAACGTTGAGCGTGACGGCCACGCCGTGGCGGGTCCGAAGGTGCTCTACGAGATCGGAATTGGCGGCGTGGTCGAAGACTGCGCTGCAGCGGCCGCCTTTCCACTGGCAAACGGCCTCACCCTTTAGGTTCGGGTGGTGAGCAAATGATCTCCATTGAGTGGCATTAGGTGGGGGCACTTGCACCGGCTCGACTTGAACTTGGGAGAGGTTGGAAACATAGGACACTTGCTGTAAGTCATTGCGAGCATGGCCATGGCCGTCGGAGGAGGATCTAGTTGACGCATGTGCGTGAGGTGCCGTAGTTTGGTGCGGTGCAAAATTATGACCTCCAGTAACATGATGGACATTGTCGGCACTATTGTATGGCATTGTCCGTTTTGAACTTTTCGAATGTCTGGATGCCCCGCCGTGGTCCGGCATGTCGTATGGGCCAACATTGTCATAATAAAGTCGAGGGTCTTGCGACGAAGAACGTTCAGGGGGATGGTTTTGAGTATAGCTTGTCCTCATGGGAAGGTTGCCAACAACTGTACGCTGAGGGTGATGAGGAATGGGTTCGACCCGGAATTGATTCTGGAGGACAAGTCGAATTGAAGTGGAATCAATTTCAGTTGATGTAGCTTCTAGAATTTGCAAAACTTACCCCAGTGGAATACTGCTGAACGAAAGGTCCAGGACCAGACTGTGACGCATGTGCACGAACTGCAGTATGCGTATGAGCACCGGTATGTGCAGAATAGTGCATATGTTCTTGGCTAATTACGGGGACGTTATAAACTTATAATTAGCGGCAGCGAGCTACATGAAAGGACTCGGACTTACCCAGTGGCCACATTAAGGGGTACTTTGCCGGAGAAGTGTCTGTCATTGTAATGTGCCATGATGGAACTTGAGATGAGGAGAAAACTAGCTGTATATAAAATTCGACCGTCGAAGTGTAGCCTATATAAGCGAAAGCGTCCACTGGCCCAATAGTGCCACATAACGCGCTCCCGGGAATGGGCCACATCCAAATGCATCTAAGCGCAAATAATAGTTTTTGCATTGTACATGTACCTCTGTGCACCGTGCGAGTCGATATCGGTGTACATGTAAAGTAGACAATCGATTTCTATCGGCGGTTTTACGACACCGATGTAATTTGTCAAGTTCGTCTGCGCTACCGTCTGCGCTGCTGTTTCTTCAGCTTGAATATTGGCCTGCCAAGCGTCTAGTTATAGTATTTCTTGTCATTTCCGTAAAAGCCGCTTGATCAAGCCGCAAGCGATCTCGGCAAGGGGCTGCGCTGTGTAAAGCTTCTCAGCGCCCGTATTCGTCAGAATTTAGAAAAGACTGTAGGAAAGAAAACCACTGCCATTTATTTATATGGTTACATGCTATATAGAAGTCTTACAACACGATTGTCTTGCCCTCGGCCAAACTCCTATTGACCGCGTCCAAAAGACGTTGATTCTTAACCGCGTCATCGATAGTGGCATATTGACCCTTCTCCCTTTTCGCATAGGACTCCCAAGCGGCGCCAACGATACCAATCACCTCCGTCTCAGCACCTTCCACCTCGACGACTGCTCCGTTCAAGTATAACGTCGGGTTCTGCATGTTGATATATGGTAAGCTATCGGACTCGAGCCTGATAGATCCCTCCTCTCCGTCAATCTCCCATAACATGGTCCTGCGGCCTTTCGTTGAAGGATAGCCTGCGCGCCAGACAATGGTAGCTAGCGCCCCGGATTTGAGCACCCCAGAGATGGAATAGTGGTCGGGAGTCGCGGCAGGCAGCGTCTCGCCCGTTGGTTTCCCGTCCGTATCGACTATAGTTGCTATGGGGTAGATGGTGGTCGCCGTGGCGTTAATATTGGAGAAGTCGCCCAGAACGAAGGTCAACGTGTCGAGCTGGTGGCCTATGGAAAGCCTCAGTATTGTTGCGCCTGCCATGAAACTGTTAATTGAAATTCTTCTGATAAAAAAGATGAATTACCGTTTTTCTTATCCATTACATATGCATTCCCAGCATTGACAACAGGCGGCCAATATTTGAGCTCACGTTGTCCTAGACCAATCTGGGAGCACAGTCAGAAAATGAGGTTCTACTATTTCGCACAAAAAGGGGGAACGAACGAAAGTTGAAGACCGGACAGTTCCAATTGCTCCAGAGTCGATCAACTCTTTCACCTGAGAACCAATGTAAGTTACCTACAATAGTTTGTAAATGTAAGCCAGCATACCTTCTTCATAACAGGTGAAATTCGCCCTTGAAGGCCCACGAAAGATTTGACGCCATGAGTCTTGGCAGCCTCCGCTATCTCAAGCGTCTCTTTCAAGTTCGCCCCCGCGGGCCATTCAACAAAGAAATCCTTTTTAGCCTCGATGACCGGCAACACCACCTGCTTGTGCAATGGAGCCTTGACCGAGACAACCACGAGGTCGACGTTGGGATCGCCTGCAATATGAGAGCTGTCACCGTGGTACGCTTTGACTTGATGTCCGACCTGGGCTCCATATTTCTCGGCAGAGGCCTTGGCCGATGCCTCTGAAGTAGTGGAAACGGCGACGAGGTCGTATTTCCCTTGAAGCGAGGGCTGCAACAGGGAGGGTGCGAGCGCAGAGGAGGCCCAGCCTTTTGCAGACAGACCGATGAAACCGACTTTGATGGGTGAGGACATTGTTACAATTGATGTGGAGCAGGGAAATATCCGCGCCGGTGTGAGGGCAAGAAAGATGATGACTCTTAGTTTGAAGGTATATAAATGGTTGGGGGTCCACTCGATGTCGATTTGCGCTTCATCTGAAAAGACAGAAATTGAATCAGTAGGTAGGTAAACTTCTGGGCGCGAAATGGCTATCATTTGACTAACCGCTTACTAACGTACTATGGAAAGGATTCCAATTCTCCCAGACGATCTCCTTACACGTACTAGTTCCAGGAGATGCTGAATACTGAATATTTTTGGTCCGATAGGACCAAACTCAAATGTTCTCCCTAACATTCATTGTGAGAACGGGCGCTGGATTTGAAAGCTTGGAAGAGGGCTTCCTCGACGTCGACTGAATTAGCTGCCCCACATCGCAGTCACTCAGGGCGAGTTATCCACTGGCATTCAAGTCTCCCGTGGAATTCTTCTCAAAGAAAGGTGACTAATTAAGACCATCTCGATAAGCAAGAAGCGCTTATCGGGTGGAGATGATAAATCACGGGCCACTCAGTCATTGAACTGACGATGTAAGCATCACGCAATGTTTGGAAATTTAGTAGAAGAGTACGGAATTTGGCTGGAGTCTGTTCAGCATAATAATTGGGATACCCAAAGAAGTTGCAAAGAAGAATCTATTTTTTTAACATATACATGCTTTGCCAACAGCGACCAGAGTTACATATAACGAATTCAAGTCCTTATCAACTTCCTTGGTGGGTGTGAGCTAGTTAGTACTACTGTCTTTCTCGACGGGTTCAATTCATATTTTCTTCTCATCAGAATGAAGGTAGTTTCTCCTTCGCGACTGCTTCTTCGATCAGGCGCCTCGCCGTCTCAGATCGAGGCACGATTGAGCATTGGAATGGTTTCTTGTGGCTAAAAAAAGGGTTCGTTGTCTTTCTGCCACCTCTCGTGAAATTTCACTTACCTCGTCACGGTTATGTCTTCAAAATCGTCTGCTATTTCAATCTCCTTTCCGAACTCGTCCTTGGCCTTTCCTATGTCGAAACACGCTAAGAGCGATGCAATTACGAGCCACATCTGCATGCAAGGATGGTCTAGCTTTGAAGGTATTATTCTTATTCATAAACTCACCGTAGAACTAGCAACGTGCTTTCCAGCACAAATTCTATGCAACAGTCGGTACTGTTATTACTCGAGGTTTGATATTGAGCTAACCTTCGCCCGAATCCGTAGGTCAAAACCCGATTATCTTCGTTCAATTCTCCGTTCTCAGTAATAAATCTTTCAGGTTTGAATGTGTACGGATCAGCATAAACATTTTCGTTGTGCGTCATAGCCCTTCATGCACCGCAGTCAGTGCAAGTTCGCAGCCGGGATTCCGGATTACGGAACGCTCACCAAATATTAGAGAAGATAACGGCCCCTGCATATCATATCAATTCCACAGAGCGAACATTGAAGCTTGGGATTCAGTACCTTTCGGGATGAAATAACCTTTATAATGGTCGTCCTCCCTGACACAGTGAGGAATACCAAGCGGGGTTGGAGGCCTCCACCGCAGAAGCTCGCGGTACATCGCATCAATGTAAGGCAATGAGGGACGATCTTCGAAATTTGGGAGACGATCTTGTCCAACCACGCGATCGATTTCGGCTTGTGCCTTCCTTTGAATTTCGGGATGAACAGCAAGGACGTATAACAATGTTCCAGTGGCCGAGATTGTTGTATCGGATGCGCCTATCGAAGTGGTGGAGAATGTGGAAAAAAGGTGGAGTAATCGAGGAATTGACTTACCGCTATATATCGTCACCGCAACCTCGCCAATAACTTCTGCTTCTTCCTCGTAATGTGAGGTTCCCAGTTTCTCTTCGACAAAATTCGAAAAAACAGATGGAATAGCAACCCCTTCCCGCTATCGTACAAAGGTTAGCAATTCGATAGCGGTCGAATTCTAAATGGAAGGGTCATTACCACTCGCTCCCTAACCAACTCCATCGGTTCGGTTCTCAATTTGTGCTGAATATTCTTGACTTCAAGTGCTATCTTCTGACCGGTTGCGCCAGGAACCCAGGCTGGGATACGTCCGAGGGCGGGGATCATGTTGATCAGAGTGGACGTAGGACCCAATAAGGGACCTTCAAGATTGATAGCCCTTTCCGCTCTGGCAATGAAGGGATCGTCCAAAGATTCGACGTCATACCCATACATCGATGCCATTGGTATCGACATGGAAAGGCTGTTATCAGACTAAGTATTGAAAGACAATTATAGTGTAAGGGCTACGTACACTTTGTTGTGATACTGGAACCGTTCTGGACTTTCGAGTAAGCCTTTCAGCATGACGTGGACTCTGCGAAGCTGGATAGGGTGATGAGTTGCGAGCGTGTCCAGGCGGAAGTTCTGCTGCATGATTCTCCTGTGCTTTCTCCATTCCGTGCCCTGAGGCATGAACGCGATATTTCTGTCCATTCCCATTCTACGAGCAAATGTTAGCACTGCGCAGTAATATTTCGTCACGATGAAGGCTCGTACAGCTTTAGTATCGGCATATTGATCCTATCAGAATAAATTCTGGCCCGTCTTTCAAGTAGCTCTTCCGCATCTGTGAGCGAATTGAGGACAACAAAATGGTTTCCCAGAGAACTTGCGTGAAGTATGTCGCCTAAATCGGTATGCAGAGAACTCAATAACATTGCAAGCACGATGTCAAAAGTTTCAATTTCACGTACTGTTGTACTTCTTTCCCCACTCAACATAGTGTATGGAGGCGTCACGGTACGGAAAGTCAAGCATATTGCCGATCAAAACTTTTGGCTTTGGTCCAGGTGGAAAAGGCGCACGGTTAGCATTTGCGATCCATCGAGTGAAAGCATTCTTCAAGATTACTGCCAAAAGAGTGATGAAGGCAATAGAAAATATTGCGGTTCTGGGATCGCCATCCATAGCGATAGACATTGCTTTGAACCTGCAAGGAAGGGGATGGGAGATAAGAACTACGAGCGTTTGGATACGTACTGTGGTCCTTTAAACCCAATTTCAATGTCTTCCTTTAACGACATACCGGTTTCTTTCCTTCCATTTATCTCACCATCCAGCCACTCAATAGGCTTTTCCGTTCTCCAAGGATCTGAGCAACTATCACTGCAGTGCCGTCCATCCACAGCCTGGATATGATAGAGGTTCTCTGAGTCCTGCTGATCTCAGTGTTGTATACCAGGTGGATTTAGCGCATTTGAGATGACAGATACCTATGAGATTGTCTAAACGCGTGAAGGCATGAGGTGGTATTTTTGTCACCGAAGTCAGAAGAAGATCATCGCGTGAGCGCAGCAGACTCAAAACTTCCCATGAGAAGGCTTGCGTAGGAGTACATCCATATGTGAAGCACTCCAATGGGACGCTCTCGGAATGCAGGAGTCCGGTGTGTCAAGGCCGTGTCATAAGCTACTAAGTATACCAGAGTCGTAGCATTGCCAAAGCGTCGCAGGCAAGAGGTTGTCGCTTTCAATTTGCACAAAATTCTGACACGTGAGTTATGTACGGTACTCAGAATCTAATCTAATCTACGCGAATGCACAGCTACTTCATCGGGACTGCTTGAAGAGCTGAATATTGAATACCGGTAGCCCTGATCGAATATCATAAGAAATAGCCCAATTCCTGTAACTACGCTAAACTTGAGCTTAAAGTGGTGCTGCCAGTGACCACTCTGGTTACTCAGCGGGTGAATCCATTGCTTGCCCTTCCTCGATGCCTCCGAAAAGTCGTCCCAAAATAATAACCAAGACTACCTGATGTACAAGGGGGAGAGATGCCTCACTATTCTTCCAGCTAAATCGAGATACGGCTCAGAACTTCAGTGGCGTCCAGAGATGTATCTTGTCCGAGGGTAAGCTTATAGGAAGGAACGAGCCGAGACTGGACATGTAACGGTTCTATTGAATACACTGGAAAGATACAGCTGGACTGCTATGGTGGTAATACACAAGAGTCAGTACCGTGACTGCTGTTGGTCTAATATAAGCTTACTATACTGCTCTTTATATAAGAAAACAACAATACCTAAACGTAGAATACCCGATCCTTCTCTCGCTTCATGAGTCCATTATAAGAGCTGAAAGCGCCAGGCGGTATCGATACGGCCATTATCGGCCATGGGCCTGAATGGCAGTATGTGAGCCTTCAGTTTCATACCATCCTCGATATACTGCTGAAGGAATGGACAGATGTCCATCTCCATCTCATTAAGCGATGCGAAAGTGACACTGGTCAGAGGTACGACTTCCGACTTGACGGTTTCGGCGGCTTTCATGCGTTGTTGGATAAAGTGCAATAGATCAGCATCGGAGAGGTGGGGGAAACCCGACATAAATGTTAAATTCAGGTTGAGAACCTGAAGGCGGCGACAACGTGGTGGGTTACAACCATCTGGCGTCAGAAGGTCCGAGGCGGCCTTTGTAATCCTGAAATTGACGGGCAGGTAGGAACGATTGCTCGCCTGCTCTTCCAAGGAGCCTAGAGGACAAGCTCCATTCGTGAAATGTGTTAAAAAGGGAAGTAATTCGAAACATAGGACGAGATCCGTGAGGGTGTAGTATTGAACGTCTATTGTCAAGTGTTCGATGTGGTTACCAGTGCGGATATTTTCGGAGTCCTGTTATAGAAAGTTTGAGAGAAAAGGTAGCTTTTTGAGAAGGACTGGAGTTATAACATTCAAGAAGTGTTGCGTTGGAGGTTGCATTCCATATCGAAGCGCATTCACACACCGCCTCCACATCGCAATCTAATCTCAATCCAATCTAATCTACGCGAACGCAGGGCAAATCGTTCTCTCCACATCTTTTGCTTTCTAACACACCGAAGTAATTATGCACAAGGAGGCCGGGCTCAGAGATCAGATCGTTAATTAATAGAAATTGCCATCCTATTCATTGAACCGAATTGCAAGCTTGCTTAGTGCTTACTGCACCATTGCTGTGCGTTTCTATCACAGGCCCTTGATTAAACCGTCAACGTTAACCGTGAATGGATGAGGAGAAAACTAGCTGTAGATAAAATTCAACCATCGAAGTGTAGCATATATAAGCGAAAGCGTCCACTGGCCCAATAGTGCCACATAACGCGCTCCCGGGAATGGGCCACATCCAATTGCATCCAAGCGAAATGACAGTTTTTTGCATTGTACATGTACTCGTACCTCTGTGCACCGTGCGAGTGCATATCGGTGTACATGTAAAGTAGACAATCGATTTCTATCGGCGGTTTTATGACACCGATATAATTTGTGAAGTTCGTCTGTGCTACCATCTGCGCTGCCGTTTCTTCAACTTGAATATTGGCCTGAGCGTCTAGTTATAGTATTTCTTGTCATTTCCGGAAAAGCCGCTTGATCAAGCCGCACTGAGCGATCTCGGCAAGCGGCTGCGCTGTGTAAAGTTGCTCAGCGCCCGTATGCGTCAGAAAAGGCCGTAGGAAAGAAAATCACTGCCATAAATTCACTTTATTTATATGGTTACATGCTATATAGAAGTCTTACAACACGATCGTCTTGCCCTCGGCCAAACTCCTATTGACCGCATCCAAAAGACGTTGATTCTTGACTGCGTCATCGATAGTGGCATATTGACCCTTCTCCCCATTCGCATAGGACTCCCAAGCGGCGCCAACGATACCAATCACCTCCGTCTCAGCACCTTCCACCTCGACGACTTCTCCGTTCAAGTATAACGTCGGGTTATGTGTGTTGATATATGCTAAGCTATCGGACTCGAGCCTGATAGATCCCTCCTCTCCATCAATCTCCCATAACATGGTCCTACGGCCTTTCGTTGAAGGATAGCCTGTGCGCCAGACAATGGTAGCTAGCGCCCCGGATTTGAGCACCCCAGAGATGGAGTAGTGGTCGGGAATCGTGGCAGGCAGCGTCTCGCCCGTTGGTTTCCCGTCCGTATCGACTATAGTTGCGATGGGGTAGATGGTAGTAGCCGTTGCGTTGATATTGGAGAAGTCACCCAGAACGAAGGTAGACGTGTCCAACTGGTGGCCTACGGCAATGCTCAGTACTGTTGCGCCTGCCATGAACTGTTAATTGGAACTCTTCTGATAAAAAAAGATGAATTACCGTTTTTCTTGTCCATTAGGTACGCATTCCCAGCACTGACAACAGGCGGCCAAACATTGTGCTCACGTTGTCCAAGACCAATCTGGGAGCACAGTCAGAAAATGACGCTCTACTATTCCGCACAAAAAAATAGAACGAACGAAAGTTGAAGACCGGACAGTTCCAATTGCTCCAGAGTCGATCAGCTCTTTCACCTGAGAACCAATGTAAGCTTTACCTACAATACTGTGTAAATGTAAGGTAGCATACCTTCTTCATAATAGGTGAAATTCGTCCTTGAAGGCCTACGAAAGACTTGACGCCATGAGTCTTGGCAGCCTCCGCTATCTCAAGCGTCTCCTTCAAGTTCGCCCCCGCCGGCCATTCAATAAAGAAATCCTTCTTAGCCGCGATAACCGGCAACACCACCTGCTTGTGCAATGGAGCCTTGACCGAGACAACCACGAGGTCGACGTTGGGATCGCCTGCAATATGAGAGCTGTCACCATGGTAAGCTTTCACTTGATGTCCGACCTGGACTCCATATTTCTCGGCAGAGGCCTTGGCCGATGCCTCTGAAGTAGTGGAAACGGCGACGAGGTCGTATTTCCCTTGAAGCGAGGGCTGCAACAGGGAGGGCGCGAGCGCAGAGGAGGCCCAGCCTTTTGCAGACAGACCGATGAAGCCTACTTTGATAGGTGAGGACATTGATACAGTTGATGTGAAAGCAGGGAAATATGCGCGCTGGTGTTCGAAACTGCAAGGAAGGGGATGGGAGATAAGAATTACGAGCGTTTGGATACGTACTGCGTTCATTTAACCCCCATCTCAACCTCTTCCTTTAACGACATACCGGTTTCTTTCCTTCCGTTTATCTCACCATTCAGCCACTCAAGAGGCCTTTCCGTTCTCCAAGGATCTGAGCAACTATCACTTCAGTGATAGAGCGGAGAAGGCCCCCAAAAGAGCTTCTCCGAGTCCTGCTGATCTCAGTGTTGTATACCAGATGGATTTAGCGCGTTTGAGATGACAGATACCCTATGAGATTGTCTAAACGCATGAAGGCATGAGGTGGTATTTTGGTCACCAAAGTCAGAAGACGATCATCGCGTGAGCGAAGCAGACTGAAGACTTCCCATGAGAAGGCTCGCGTAGGAGTACATCCATCTGTGGAGCACTCCAATGCGACGCTCTCGGAATGCAGGAGCCCGATTTCTCAAGGCCGTGCCATAAGCCATTACATAAGTATACCAGAGTAGTAGCGTTGCCAAGAGATGTATCTTGTCCGAGCGTCAGCCTACCGGAACGAATGAGCCGAGACTGGTCAAAAGTTCAACATGTAACGGTTCTACTTGAATACACTGGAAAGATACAGCTGAACTGCTAAAGTGGCAATACACAAGAGTCTTAGTAACTACTATTGATCTAAGAGAAAGAAAAACATATCTAAATACAGAATATCCCATCCTTCTCCCTCTTAATGAGTCCATTATAAGGGTTGAAAGTCCCGGGCGGCATCGATATGGGCAGTGTGGAGAACGGGTTTGGAAGGCGGTATGTGAGATCCAGTTTCATGCCATCATCGATATATCGCTGGAGGAATGGACGTATGTCGAGCTCCATCTCATCAGGAGATGTAAAAGTGACCTCGGTCAGACGTCTGACGTCCGACTCAAAGATTTCGGCAGCTTTCATTCGTTTTTGGATGAAGTTCAATAGATCGGTATCAGAGAGATGGCGTGAAGGATATTTTAAATCGAGGTTGACGACCTGAAGACGGCGACAATAAGGTGGGTGATTACCGTCCGGCGTTAGAAGATCCAAGGTGGCTTTCATCACCTTATGGCAGACGGGCAGCTAGGTGTGATTATTCGCCTGCTCTTCCGAGGTGTCCAGAGGACAAGCTCGATTCGTGAAATGTGTTAAAAAGGGAATTAATTCGAAACATTGCATGAGATCCGCTAGGGAATAGTATTGAACGTCTATTGTCAAGCTTTCGACGCGATTACCAGTGCGGGATAAGAGGGTGAGTAGATGCGAGTGTCGGCTATTCGTTGGCCAAGACATAGAGTGATAGGATATGACGTGAAGAGAAGGTGCATCTAAAAATTCGAATAGATTCACCAACGCGCACCGATCGACAAGCAATAGAGTTTCGAGGTGAGGGAGTGATAAGGGAGTGGATAAGGGAAAGTCTGTTTGGGTATCGGATATGTTGATAGAACAGTAGACTAGTCGTGTACAACGAGTGAAGATCTTCCGTGTTTCCTGAATATCGACAAGTTTAGAAAAAGTAAGGTGGGTGAGTTGAGACCAGTCAACTTCAGTGGCGGAGATGCGGTATGGGAAACATTCTAGTTCCAACACGGAAAGGTGTTTAGCGTTAAGCAGTCCACTATTCATCCATTGGGGATTGTGAGTGATGCGATGTGAGAAACTCAGGCATAGGACGCGGAATCGGAAAGGTGGAGAAGGAGATTGAAGCTAACAACCTGGAAAGGTCGTCACGGGGTACCGTTATATCAAGGCTGCAGAGACGGTGGGCGAAGGCGAAAACGAGATTGAGGTATGACTGAACCTTGGCACTGGGCCGACTGTGCCTCCTACCAATGTTGGGGTGGATCGATATCGAAAGCGGACAGCTGCCAGAGCGGCATAACCATTCTGAAATGGCGTGCTGATGTAGTTGCACTCGCGCTTCGAATTCCAAGGTCGCTTTCTCCAGGATCTCAAGGGGTGTTTCGGATGGCGAGGCATGCCGAAGACTTGGAGCGAAGGGAAGGGCGACATGTAATGAGGCCCAGAGACGGGGCGTACGGTATACAACGAAATTCCATCGTTGACAAACGCGGCCAAGGATGAGCGGCGGTTCTTTGATGCTCATGATTGCCTCATGATCGTCAGGTAGACACCACAGGAAAATCTCTCTGAGCATGTCGTCAGGTAATCGGCGAAAAGGAGCAAGGAGATGGTGGTGCTCATCGATACCGTCCTTCAACTCATCCCTCTCCTTCTTCATGCCATCCAGCTGCCTCTTCAAATGCGATAAGTGGTCGTTGAGTTTCGATAGTTCTGCCTGCGGCTCAAGCAGAACCTGTTGGACATGGCTGACGTCGATGCACGAGGGAACGTAATTGGTCTGGAGGTGCTTATTAAAAGGGGAGTTAGGGAACTATACAAACACAAAAATCGATTCAGTGACGAAGCTGCGGTCATGAAGCAAAAAATGACTCACCATCGTCTGTACTTCCACAATACGGCGAAAATCCTGCAACAAGGGTGTCGTGTCAATCCGAATTCGAACGAAAGCAGAGTCAGACGAGGTCAGAAATTTTCGCAATCCTTGTATAGAAAATTTTAGAGAAAAGGTAGCGATTTGAGAAGGACTGGAGTTATAACATAATAACATTCAAGCAGTGTTGCGTTGGAGGTTGCATTCCATATCGAGGCGCGTTCACACACCACAGCCTCCACATCGCAATCTAATCTAATCTACGCAAACGTAGTTCTCTCCACAACTTTTGCTTTCCAACACATCGAAGTAATTATGTACAAGGAAGCCAGAGGTCAGATCATTAATTAATAGAAATTGTCATCCTATTCATTGGATCGAATTGCAAGCTTGCCTAGTGCTTACTGTAGTACCATTGCTGTGTGTTTCTATCACGGGCCCTTGACTAAACCGTCAACTAAGCTGAATCGTCCTTTTTAGCTCATCGTGATTCCGGGATACATATTGAATGGCATAGAGGACATCACTAGAAGAGAGATACCGATTGAGTGAATTGGTCCTCTAACCTAACCTGTTCCTCGCCGCGGCCGTGTTCCTCGTGGAGTCCTCGCCGCGACCGTGACAGGAAACTAATGATAGCATTCGACAAAGTTCGACTATGGGAACGCATCTTACGTAAAAGAAGTGTCGAATCTGGGTATAAAGAAAGCGACACCTACATCGTGCAACCCACCCGCATTTTGCCCACATTCTTCCCCGCCCATCAAACCCTCAACTTCAAGCCTCCAGAGATGCATGTTCCTCATACCTGTTTTACGTGCCGCCAAATATTTGACACCCTTGGGCTTCTAAGCCTTCATTGCAGCTCCCTTGGGCACCACCCCAACCCGTTCTATTGCATACCATGTGGATTGTCCTTTAACGACCTTGTCATTCTGCAGCAGGTGTGTGGGAGGCATCCAATCCATTCAGAATCATAACAAAGTCTTAACCAAGATAATCACCCCTCCTATTGTTTAGCACGTCGATTTGCACTTCTACATGCTATCTCAGTCTGCTGATCAGCTTGTAGTAGCACGTCCGGTACAGCAAGCGACAACTTCTGTAGTGGTATCGCTTGCCGCTATGGACGGGCGTGACCCCACGGAATCTGTCTCTGCCCAGCAAAATGTACCATATTGCGCCAAATGCGACCGGTTTTTCGTCAGCCAAGTGGCTTTGGACGCACATTTGCGGACTTCTTCCACGCATCGCCCACCTAAGCCTCCTAAATCTTCGCCTAAGCCCCGTGAGTCCCATCGATGCTCAGAATGCGATCGGGGGTTCAAGTCCGCCTCGAAGCTCACCCAGGTGCTTATTTCCAATCCTTTATTAGTTCTGCACCACCTTGAACATCTCATTTAACCGCTTACCTTCCTCCAGCACACGAACTCCCTCGCTCATAAGAATCGGGCATTGTCCTGTCCTATTGTGAACTGTTCTTGCAAGTTCAAGAGCGCCTCTGGCGTTGCGCATCATGTCGAGTCGGGAAAGGCGCACCCCGAAATTTCTCGACACGATGTCACCCATGCCATTCAGACCATGGACGTCAACGGCACTATCTCAATCAATCGCCGCATCTCAGGGCCCTCTAACGTTTCTGGTAGCGCATCCACCATCACGTATATAGCGACGCAAGAATCATTCAATGGCAAACATTACGTTTGCTTCCTATGCAGCAAGATGTTTCGCGCCATTGACAGGCTCAACGCACATTTGAACTCGCCGGCTCACGATGCCGATGAGTTCAAATGTCCGCAGTGCTGCCGCGAATTCAAGCTTGTCTCTGCTCTGACGCAGCACATCGAGGCTGGAGGATGCACCAAAAATGCTGCGGCCATCACGCCGGCTGCGCATCAGATTGAAAGGTATATCGAGAGCCTCAGCAACAGACTCAGTAGGCAAATTCAAGTTTAAGGCGTCGTCCGTGAAGCCCCTGTGGAAGGTGGGTATGCCTTTGACTATCCTGCTCTGTCCCTGACAGAGATGTAGGAGAATGTAACACTGGCCAATAGCGCCGCTTTGGCAGGCGTTGTTGGCCCGTTTTGCAGCCTTCAGGTAACGCGAAGCTGATATGCAACAGAATGGTAAACTTTGTACTATATCTTGACTCGATTTCGACTCGCTCTTTCGTGATTCTCGCAAATCCATAACCCTCCGCTGACCAATGACTAGCGTCGAATTTGACCTTATTTTTAATTGATCCACCATATTTTTTGGCCACTCTCCTCGCATTTACATGGATAAAATCAGAATGCAATGAGATCGCGGAATGTGTGCCAAAACGATACCATGCACAGAACTCACATTCTTGTCTCTGTTGATTTGGTCCTTGATTGCGTTCAAGTTGACGATCACTTTATTCCTTGAACGGCCACCCTTATGGCGACCGCCGCATGATGAGCGTCGAGTGCTTCATACTCTCGTTCGCTCAGGTCATAGGATAAATCCAAGTATCGAGCGACGAGGTGGTTGTCGTCCGAGATCGGGTTCTTGGCGCGCGTTGAAGCCTGACACGCTATGGCAGCTCCAGCGATCACAAAGCCCAGAGCGCTTGGTAAAGATATGAGGAAGACTGGTCACTTCAGCGTTTCTTCAGCGCTTGATCATCGCTCCTGGATCCATCACCGCGTTGCCGATTCATCGATGATATGATATGGTTCTCGTTAAAATTTCTTAATGTGTCCCAAAGACACTGAGCAAGATATCCCAGGCAATGTGTCAGAGAGCAATCGGGGAGTCGAGCAGTTTTCAAGCAGAAGGATTCCGAAAGTCTTGTTTATAACGGAATGGACGTACTTACTTTCTTGCGGTGGCGATATGTCAGACAATTGAAAGTTTATGCCCATGAAAAAGGCTCTCTGAGATTGGTTTCTCGGAGAGGGTGATTATTCGTGAGTTACAACAGTAATTTAGACAGGATCGCTAGAGGCGCAACTGATTCTTTACATAGGCCCAAACACAAGGTCTTTTCCACCATTAGATGTGCTTTGCACGTTACCGGTGTACGCCCACTGTTACACGTAAAATATTGATTCAGCATCCTGACTGTGTGACGACGAGAAATACGCACGTTGAGATATCCACCGTCCCCAATACGGTGGAATGTACCTTCCTTGAACCAGTATATTTCATAACTATGCAATGAGAAAAATCGTTCATTCACGTTGAAAAGAGTAGGACAAGTCTAAAGGAAGGAACTTTACTTACCCGACTGTTTGATGGAAGCTCACATTGAGCTCTTGATGAGAATGATCCCAATCGACACCTCGTGTGCCTTTGAAGTTGTACGTGTGCTGTGTATGGCAAACGACGAAGTTGAGGTGTGGGTGTCCAGCCCTGAAGTTGTCTGCTAATGCCTTGGTCCATCGCGATCGCATCTACGTGGTCCAGAAAAAGTCAGATCAGAAAACCCGCCACACACAATGTACGCCAGGCTGAGATGCGAAGGACTCACATCTTTGTCTTTATTGACTTGATCCTGAAGTAGTGGTACCTGACGGGCCTCGATCTCTTCATACTCTCGCTCACTTAGCTCATAGAACGGGTCCAAGTATCGAGCGCCAAGGGAATCGTCGTCGTACAAATTATCTCGTTCCTGGAGCGAGTCTTCATCCGCATAGAAGCGTTCTGCAAGAGAGTCGTCGTTCCAGGAATCACGCCGAGAAATGTCGTTGGTCCCTTCGATGGACTGGGAAGGAATGGCGGTGACGGCGGTCAAAAAGCCGAGAAGGGCATAGACGATCAGGAATTTCATGGTGGTTTCGTTAGTTGAGTGTAGGGCCTGCCGTACAGTCGATGTGGGTAAGTCAGACCAGCTGATATGAGGAATACTCAGAAGAAACCTTCGCCTTTTAAACTGGGGGTGCTCCTATTTTAAATGTGCGTAAGGGTTTACGGCGCGATTTCAGCATCCTGCTCAGCTCCGGATGGCAATTTGATGATGGCGTGTTTACGTAGAAAAGTACGGCCTTTTACAACATGGAGGAGCACCTGAATAATTTAATTGTATCATTGCAGCCGTCCAATTCATCACCACTCTACTATGGTGCGGTCGGACTTTAGGCCGCTGCTTTTGAACAAATCGATCACATCACGCAAAAACGGATTTCTTATCCCTCGAATAAAAACACTCCATTTGATGAGAAGAATAAATCTAAGTACCAGAGGGATAAGGAAAATATTCAAAACTGACGAAGTTGCCAAATTTATGATCACGAATTTGGCGCAGGTCCGTGCGCGTGTCCAAATCAGGTAATAGAGCACGGGAAAGATTAGATTAGATTTACTACGCATCAAGCGCCCTTGCAACAGCCGTGTAATGGGGAACTGAACTTCTTAACCTGCAGCTGAGCTTCCTTTGCTCCGAGCCCCGCTCTATAGGCATCCATCCAGTGTACCATATCCGAGACCTCGATTACTAACCCATAGTCGAAGATTTCATTGTAAAGCTTGCGCTCCTTATCTCAGGTGAAATTTGGTCTGCGGTGCATACTTAGCTAGATTAAATTAACTATTTTTTTGTATATATATATAATAAAAATTAAAATTTCAGCCAGCCAATTTGGCGCCTGTACAAAAGTAGTGGCCTAAAGTCCGACCGCACCCGCGACCGGAATCCTTGAAACTGCGATGCATGATTTTCTCCCAGAAAGGTTGAATTAGTGGCCTTTGAAAATGTGGTTTCGGCTAGATACTAATAGTGCTCATAGCCCAGTGCACAGGTTGCTACTTTTTGAGATCAAACGTTTCGATGGTAGTTCATTTTAGCATGCCCCTTGTCCATGTGCAAGATGCTGTACTGGCATGTGCAGTTACATGTACCATAACACCGATGTGGATTATCATATGCCAGGTGCGCTACTGTACTGGACGGTGGGACGATAATTGCGTATACAGGGTTATCCTGTTTCTCAACTTAGAATCCTCCTCTCTATTGCGTTCTTTCAAGTTCATGGTGGTGATAGGCGCGATTATGCGGCTGTTAGGACAGCGCATGACCTCCCCTTCGAGATCAGCTTTCAAAAAAAATCATCCGCTTGTCGCCAGGGATAATTCTAATGAGAAACCCAGTATGCCCGGAAACCCTGACTAAAAGTAATCGGAATGTAAAAAAACCCGTCCATCCGTTCTCAGGCTGAGCATGAATCAGCCCAGCGGTTGCGTACTGATCGATCACCGGTCATCGACCAACTCACTAATCAACTCTCTGAACCCTAAATCCTGTTCAATCTACCAACCACGAAACAACAATCAAGAACAAATGAGTTCAACAAGTTCAAATGGGAAGATACAAGGTGGAATAAACGCACCTCGGCCTTGAGCAGCGCTTCCTCCCTCCCCGCCGACGAGCGGAAGAGCTTATCCACCTCCTCGAGAGATACGTTCGCCGTCTCGGGTACGAGATGCGTCGCCCAGAGATACGAAAGTGTGCATGCCCCAGCGAATATGAGGAATGTTACACTGCAATAAAAATCAAATTAGAGCCAAAGAAAGAGAATTCACGAATAAGGAAAGAAAGACGTACGAAGGAGAGAAATCCACAAAGACAGGCGTCAAGAGCCCGATAAAGACTATCCATGGTCCCAGAACCACGTCAGACATCCGAAGGAAAGACGAAAGAAACAGTTATTGGACACATACAATTGTTTATCCAATTCGACGCCGTGCTCAGCGCGACACCCTTGCTTCGCATGGAGAGCGGGAAGACCTCGCTGGGGAGGACCCATCCGATAGGCCCGAAGGAGATGCCATACGCGAATGTGAAGGTGTATATCCCACTGTGAAGACGGACAAATATAATCAGCTTTCTTCTTATGACACGCAACGAGACGCAGAGGGTTGGGGAAAGAGGAGATAGACACATACCCAACTGCGATCCAAGCTGCGAACCGGTGAGCAGACCAATCAGATTGGAAGAGTATAACGAGCACCGCGATGCCCAAATGCGAGAGGGCCATAGCCGCACTACCGCCTACGCGAAAACATCACAATCGTGTCAGCGAGAGCCACTCAACTAATTGGGTGGAAATTGTCAGCAAAACTCGCCTCTAAGCAAGGGCCTTCTGCCAACCCTATCGATGAACACGATCGCGGGCATCACAGCGATCAGCTGCACGATTCCAATCCCACCCGACACGAGCAGCGTGACGGTATCCCCCCTCAGACCGATGCTATGCACCAGAGTTGGGCCGTAATATAGGAGCGCGTTTATCCCAGACCATTCTGCAAAAAAAATCGAGAAATGATGTAGAGTAAGTACAGGAGTTTCAATTTCATTTCGTTTGTGAATGGAAATAAACGGGCAAGAGACATACGTTGGAATACCATAATCAACACCCCGATCCACGTCCGGTCTCTGTACCGCTCATCAAACAGCTTCTTCCACGCTCTCCACTCCATGCTGAATCCCGAACTGCGCTTGTCGCCGTTGGAAGCATTTTCACGCTGGTGCACAGAGTCAAGGTCGAGATCAGACTGCAACGTCCGCTGGATGAGCATAGTCTCGACGCGCATCTCCAACAGCTCAAGCTATCCACGCAAATCAATCAGAATTCCGATATCCGACAAAAAGCACAACAGAAAATGAAATCAAGAACGAACCTGGACTAACAAATCCCCGTCGGCCTCCTGCTCTGTCCTCATCCTGAGACGCGTGAGACTCGCATGCGCCTCGTCGTATTTTCCCTGTAGCACCAGCAGGCGCGGTGATGGAGGAAGGAAGAAACATCCAAGACCGAGGATTACGCCCGGGATGAGCTGGATCCCTAGTGGGATGCGCCATGACGCGGAGCCGGGTACTACTCAGGTATATTGGATGTTGGAAAAACTCACAGAAGCAAATAAAAATAACAAACGCACATTCACGTGTCATGAAGCCAGTCCAGAAGCCGAACACCACACCTAGGACGATGGAGAGCTGTTCAAGCGCCATGAGCGACCCACGGACTTCTGGAGAGCTGATTTCTGCCATGTAGAGCGGAGAGAGCATGCTATGGAGCGTAAGTACGAAAAGGGCAATAACTCGGGCAGATAGAGGTCGTACCTCAAAGCCCCGACACCGACACCACCTATTGCCCGTCCGATAAATAAATGACTCAAGTGTCGCGCAAAGCATTGGAATGAGGAGCCGATGCAGAATACGACTGTATTTGTGGTGAGTTGGGGTCGCATAAGGACGACAAGGAAGGATGGACGTACTGCATGCGGCAACGATGGATTTGCCTCTTGAATACTTGTCTGCGTAGACACCTGCTGTAAGAGCGCCAATCAGGGCCCCAAGTTCCAGGACGGCAGCTGCGAGTGATAAAAAGCTTGGTAGGTATATAATTTCATAAAGAAGAAATGAGGGTCATACTCATGATTCCTTTCTGCAGTGGTGTAATTGGCCACCGCAGCATGAAGTCTTCCATAACGAGTACATTTGCAATCTAGAAATAATAATCGAGAGCATTATCAGTAACTGTAGATACTGCCAAAAAGGGTGACGTAGTAATAAAGCAAACGAAACGATCATGACGACACGAACCCACACAGGGACGAATGAGGGTCACTCACCACACCCTGATCATATCCAAACTCCAGTCCTCCAAGGGACGCAAAGAACGCACAGAGCAAAGCATACCGGTTATGCCGTAGCCCAGCTAGACCTCTCGGCCCATACGCGTACGAATAGCTGTTCCCGTCTGGGTGCACAGTGAATGTCCCGCCTTGAAGCTCGAGGGTTCTGCCTTCGCCAGTGTGGGTGGAATTGTGGCCAGAGGGAAGAAGAGGTGAATTGGGTTCTACAGGAGGAATATTAACTTGAAACGCTGATGCTTCGTTGGAGGGTGATAGTGCTATGTAGCCGGCATTATGGACGCTCTGGGCCAACGGAGATGAGCATCACGAACTTGACATGAAGGGAAGGTCATGAATGAAGTTCACTCACCATGCGTACACTTTGTTATGTAGTATAATACTTTATATGGTGATTTAGGGCAAAGGTTCCCTTCGCCTTCAGCTTCAGCGCTGTCCAAGCAAGCCGTGCGTCCGACGTCGTGGCCGTCGTGGTCGTGGTTGTTTCGGGCGTCCCAAAACGGCAGCCCATTACAACCCCGCCAAAACTCGTCCGACCGGCCCGGAACACTGCCTTTGCATATTACTTACATCTTGCCGCAGGCTGCAGCGTCCTCAAAACGCGTCCAATACAACTGAAACTCCCTCAGTGGTATATGTCTCCATATAGGCGCGAAAATAGCAAAAAAGAACGCGTGAAAGCCGAACACAAACAAGGAGTCGGCCATCACGCAATGCGGCGTTAGAGTATGCCAGGTTTAGGACGACAAAGCAAGGTTGCTTTGTCCGTTTTTTTGGACTGGATATCGGAATGACAATGAGAAGAATATTTACTGGTAAGCCTCTTATAAATATTACTGTGCAACATGTTATGAAAGTCGTCAGGATGCAGGGAATCGTTGCTCATCGTGCTTGGTAAGAGTAGTAGATGGTCAGACTCAATGCGATACCTCTCGGGGTCTGGGCACAGAACTGTCTCTATATCAATAATGTCGCAATACCAGAATAACTCGGATCTTGAACACCGGCCTTTGCAGCCTCAATGAAGCCGCAAACTGCGATACAATGGGCACCGGTGAAATTTTCCGGGTGGGGTGCCACTCCCAATTTTTTCCTTGGCTCTGGCTCCTTCCTTTCTGTATAAAGGGCCACGAAAAAGTTGGGGCCGTTAGGAAGTCCCTTTCACCCTTCGCTTCATCTGAACACCGAGGACTGCGTTCTCGCTCGCTCGCCTTTGATTTTGGATTTTGTCAATCATCTGTGCTAGTCACGATCAGTATCTTCTTACGGCCTTTCACCTTTCACGATTAGCTCGCCCTCAACATTAATACACACTCTCTAACCTCCTTTACGACACCTATTACCGCCAACGACAAAGAAAATGCCCGTTCACCGCCATCAACGCACCCAAAACCAACCCCTCCGCGCCAGATGCGACATTAAACTCAGAATTCGCACTGATCTAATCGAGCCCACCTTGGAGGAGATAGCTGTGAATGGCGACTCCAACCTCAAAGGACCGAGTCCTGCCCCCGAAGTAACTGAATTTCCAACCACCATCCCAGCGAAACGCCCCCATACCACCCAGAACGTCGGCGGACGCAAGAAGCGCGTAAGGACACGGATCCAGACGATATGGGCGACGAAAAGTCTGCGCACCCGCGCCCCTGTTTCCCTTAGCCCAAGGCCTCGTGTTCATCCCCGTCCTTCCCTCCCTCCTCCTGCCCGCACGCCAGTCATACGAACCCTTTCCTGCCTCCTCCAAGTCTCTCCCCACATCTCCGTCGCATTCTCCAACGGGACGTACGACCCGTGTTCCCTGATGCCGCCGCATCTCGCAGAAACAGGCCAAGCCGCGCCCTTCACTCACATCGTGCGTATAGTGTATCCTGGCATGCGGATCGGGCTCGAGTGTAGCTGTATCGATGAGGGCGATGAGGCGTTGAAGCTGGAAGAAGGTATGGTGCGGGTCGACTTCGATGAACGCTCGGGTGTGCGGGTGTTGACGCTCGTCGTTCCGGCGCCAGAGTCTCAAATGCGCGGTGCATATTACTCTCGGAATCCTCTCCATGAAAAACAGACGACGTTGACAAACTACCAGCTTAAGCTTGCGCGGGACTTTATTTGGCGCGCTCTGTCGTACTCTCACACAGCGCCAACGTACGGCGTCTCTACTGATATCTCGCACATTCTCATTACCACCCCGCCTTCACTTCCCGACTCGTTTTCTTTGCCCTCCTTGCCATGGGCAGACCCACGTTGGTCCCCGCGCTCAACGCACTCGCCCAGCGCATCGAATGCCATCTCCATCGTCTCCTGCTACCTCGCCTACGCCTATGGAGAAGAGATACCACGCGTGTTCTCTAGGCTAGAGGAGGAGCTTCTTCTTGCTCATCGGGATTGTTGGCAGTCGCGCGGTAGGCATGCTCTCCAGATTGAGAATATCTGGCGGTGGATGGGCCATACAGAAAAGGCGGGGTGGTACGCTCTGCAAGCGGTTGCGCGGGACGTTCATGATACTACGTGAGGTTGACGATATCTGTGGTACCTTTTCGTTTCTCTCCTATCGACTTTTTCTTTCAATTTTTCACGAATCCATATGACCGTTTTACATATACTATACCCTTCGCACTGCGTTTACGCGCGACACTGACCCTTTCGAGTTTCGTGATCGTTATCTTCGTTTAATCCTTTTCCACCCTCCTTGACTTATTTAACCTGGATATATCTTTTGGAAAATCCAAGTCAGACTGACAATTTGAATATCGATTCAAGAAAGAACAGTGTTTGAGTAAGTGTTTGAGGCAAGTTTGAGGGCAATTTGGGGGTGCCGGATGGCCGGACAGCCGGGACCGTGATGGTAATATTCATGACATTGATTTATGTAAAAGTTATGTAAAAGCTGCCAGTGGTCGCGTCGTCTCTTGGTTATCTCCCAGTTCTGAGTTCAACGTTCATCCCTCACCATCGTACTTACACGTCACGCACTCTTATTCTTCCAAGTTCGACCACTTTCCGCTCTTTGAATAAGTAATACTAGTATGGTTATAAAGGCTGCCACAAAATTCGTGACGCCAATCTCCAATGCTCTTGACGAGGACTCTGATATGATGGATCTCGACGAGGATGACGATGTTGCCACTTCTTCCGACGAAGAAAGTGAGTATGGGTCAAGTGAGTTGTCATTCGCTCTATCTGACTTCTTCACTGACTCGGAAACTCTTCCAGAAAAGAGAACCACGAAAGCACCTCCAGCCAAAAGAGCAAGAACGTCGGCGACCTCGTCACCCCAGAAACCAGCAACCCAAGCAAAAACATCGTCTCATAAGAAAAAGAGCCTTAGTCTCCTACCGACTATGCCACTTGATGTTCTGTTCGAGGTATAAACCCGAGAATTCGCTTTGTTATTCTCATTTCTGACGCGTCCGTTGGCATAGATTTTTGGGATGCTCTCTCCGAAAGACATCCTCAGCGTGTCGAGGACGAATAAGCTTTTCAGGGAGACCCTCATGTCTCGTGGTGCTACGACGGTGTGGAAAGCTGCGCGAGAAAGGCTGGGAGCGCCGGACTGTCCAAGTGACCTTAATGAAGTGCGATGGGCAATACTCCTGTTTGGGAACACTTGTCAGGTGAGTATTTTTTTTCCTTCGAGAACGAGTCATTGTTGAAATCTCCTCATATTATTGTACAGAATTGTGGAGCAAAGGGTATTCCGAAAGCGGACTTCTATTTGAGGCGCCGCGTTTGTACATCGTGCAAGAAGAAAAAGTAGGACTTGTGCCTCCTTACCTGATCCTTATATTGATCGACGTCCACAGTCTCGTCGTCCGATCGAAATTCAAGACCCGCTTCCCCGACCTGGACATATCGATGTTGGACCTCATCCCTTCCACAGATGGTGCGATTTTTCTGTGCTCCCTCGTCTGAGTCTACTTGAGTTCTGAAGACTTTTTTCAGTCGGCGGATGGGCCCACGGCCATTCGAGTAACAGTCAATTCTTCTGGGAGGCAGATATACTTGACATGGTGCATAAACTGGCCACTCACACGCACAACATCCATATGCGTCTCGCTGATGCCAAGAAGAATCTTGACATATTCAAAGAAGAGCGCCTGAAACTTGTGAAAGAAATAACCGACGTAAGTAGATCTACCCTTCGCCATGGAGATTACTGACTTAGATGCCGTGTTGTCATAGAATGCACCTCGCCTGCGCTATTGGGCAGCGAATGTTGCCGAACAACGCCAGCAAGGTACAGCCGACCTCTGTACGAGACGCCAGAACGCGTAGGACCTGATTTAATCTATTTGACATAGTCGATGTTGATTTTATTCACTTTCCAGGATATGCGAAAAATTTATTGAGCTCGGATACACAAAAGAAGATATGAAATCTGTTGCATATGCGCCGGAGTACAACCAGACGACAGCACTCAGTGACCGCAGTATGTTTCTACTCTTAGCCTATTGAAGATGAACCGTTTACATATCGGCTTTTCAGTTTGGCAGCGGATTCGCCCCATTTTGGAACCCAAGGTCAAGGAAGAAAAGGAGGATCGACTTAAACGAGAACTGAGGACGCTGAAAGTGATTCGAAGGCGGATGGTCGATTCTCTCTACAACACCTACAAGAAGTCGCTCCGTCCGTCTCAGTGGAGATACCTTCCTCGAACCCTCGATGTTTGCGAACTCGAGCCCTTTGCTCGGCTCATTGACTCTAGTTCTGATGTCCCGATAACAGAAGCAGACTTTGGTCAGTGCATGGAGCGCCTTCCTGAGTTACTCACAGCTGAGCAGGATCTACTAAAAATTCAACTTCGGGGAGCAATTTCTCCTGTGACGTCCTCTTTGGCCAACCCTTCGAACGACACTCTAGAAGCCGGTGAGATAACGGAAGCATCTACGTCGAGCCCAACGGCACAACCCGTCGATTGTCTGGAACTGGCTACCTCCGTTTTTGAGTGCCGAGTCCGCTACTGTAACTTGGATTCGCGTTATCTTGTTGGCTACGATATTATCGCTACGCATCACTGTAAACCAGAAAGAGAGGGCGTGGAAGCCTCTTACTATTATTCGATATCGCCATCGGCATCGACATTGCTCGCACGTCCTGACGAGAAATTTACGATTGACACAACAGCCGTCGCCACTGCACGGGCCCTGGTCCTCTGTACTGGCCTAGATCCAAACACGACCTTGGCAACGGACATGGACGCGAAGGATTATCGCTTCACTTGCCTTCAGTGTAGACCCCAGAAGGCGAATGGCGTGTGGACACGAATAGGGTATTCGTGGCGTACAGCCGTAAGTTATTCACTCTAGATTTGCCCTGATATTCGCCAGAGCATTGATGTATTCCCTTAGATATCGCATACAGCACTACATGCAACCGCGACGTCATTTACACCTTGGGAGAAACTTTCGACTGCTGATGCCGATATGGTCAAGGACAAAGAACGAAACGACGCCAAATGGCAGACCTCTAACTGGACTTGTGGCCACTGTTCCGCCTACTTGACTACCCAGAAGTCACGCGCAGACATCCTTCAACACGTTCAGGCTATGTACGTCATCATAATCTCCCCGTGTTTATTAACCACTGAGTTTCCTGTAGGCATGGAATCGCCTTGCCTCGGGAGCCCGATGACATTTTCTTCTTCGAAAGGATAATATCACCGTTGTTCAGGCCTAGTCTCATCACTTATTCCGTCCCTGAACCGCCAATGATTGTCAAGCAAGGTGGTTCCCAGAACCAAGGAAATTCCGGGTCTTCCAAGGTCGCGAAATGTCTTCGTTGTGCTTTAGGGTCTGCTAAAGAACGAACGCGCCTCTTTGATGTATCGGGGGTGCGATCCCACCTCAAGGCGAAGTGAGTACTCGCATTTCTTTTTATTGTCCTCGTGGAACTAATGAACACAATTAGACACGGGATTCCTGACCCGATAAAGGGGGTTGACTGGATTTGACAACTGCGATGGTCTTGACGTCACCCTGCCGCTAACATTTTTTCTTACACATCCAAACTTCATCTTGCTCGATTTAATCATGTATATAATATCATCATCTCAGACCTCCGTTAACACATAATCCCGTTCTACGCATAGATAGTTGACTTGCTTCGCACGTACCTACGATATACCCTTTCATAATCCTCACCATCCCACTTGTTCTATATCCTTAAATCAGTGCAGATATATTTCATACAAAATGGATCTCGCAAAATTCTAATGTCGCATTTAGTCGAAGTCTTGCAGTTGTCGCTTATAAGTACCTCCGTTAACCTCGAGCGCAACTCACATCTCAATCGCGATGTAGGCGGTAACGACGCGGAGTTAGCAACCAGGATGACTCAAGGCTTTACTTATATTTCTAACGAATGGAGGAATGGTGCAACAGTGATCGAATTACAAGAATATGACATGTCATATACGAGCACATTGATTTCTAGAACCAGGATACCTCCGGGTGCACGTCCGTAAGATGTTTCTTGAAAGTGGCGGGCGCTTTGCAACTGAAATTCATGTCGCAGAGTATGCAGGCCATTCGATTCACTCCAAGATGCACGTTCCTGACATGAATGGGAAGATTAACACCCAAGTATTCCACGGTGGATTTGCATCCTTTCCAGAGACATGGGTTTTCGACGTTGGTTGTAATGAGCACGCGGTGGTGGTCGCGGAGGTGCTCCATGAGATCGTAATTTCCTTCATACTGAAAGACTGCGCCACAGCTGCCATTCCACTGGCAGACAGCCTCTCCATGGACATCACGGGACACGAATGCGTTCCATTGACGGCGAGGCACATCCGTAGACGCCCCTCGGCTTGGCTGAAGGGTATTGTTCTCAGCAGGGGACACTCGGTGTACATTATTGCCAACTTGAGAGCTAGTGGGTACGTGGGCATGATGTGCTGGGGTTTGGTACTGGGCGAAGTTATGACCCCCTGTAACACGGTAGAAATTCTCAACGTGGGATGGTTGCCTTGAGTTTCTGAATGTCTCTCCGCGGTCGGGGATGTCATATCTGATGTTGTCGTAATAAATTCGAGGGTCTTGCTCGAAATATTCAGATGGATGGTTCTGAATGTAGCTTGTACCCTGTGGCAGGTTAACTGGCCGATGAGGGCGATGGGAAACGGGTTCTAATTGATTCTGGAAGACAAACCGAAAAGTGTATCAATTTCAGTGTCGCGTGCATACTGGTATAATTTAGAAGACTGACCTCAGTGGAGTGCTGCGGAATGTAAGGACCAGACTTCGACGCATGAAATGCAGTACGAGTTCCAGGATGGGAAGAATCTTCCATTTGTTCTTGGCTATATAATTAACGGCGGCGAACAAACATAACACGTAAGACTTACCCAGTGGGTACGTTGCTGAAGAAGTGACCGTTATAGCGAGTGAGGATGGTGATTGTGAGTGAAGGACCATCGAAATGTTGGCTATATAAGCGAAAGCATCCACTGGCCCATAGTGCCACAAACATAACAGTCTCGGAAATGGGCCATATTCAAGCGCAAATAATATTTCTTCCATATGCTTACAATTAGGACGATAAAATTCCTTGGCCGTTGTATGAGTTGGTATCCATGGAGCCTTTGTCGCGACGCTTTGATGAACTCGTTACTCCAGTGCCCTTGCCAAGCCCTTGCTTTGAAAATCATATATCCTTCTCATTCAATTCTCACTGCTCCGTTTTCAGCGCGCAGCTTCTACCGAGGCCATCCGGTCCAAAGTCAGTGGAGAATAATTCTACTGGTGATTTTATGACTCTAATGGTTGAGTTCATGATCAGTGAATGGGTCCAGACCAATTGCCACAAGCGGCCTCGGCAATGCCTTATTATAGAGTTTCTTGCCATTTTCGGCAAAGCCTCCCATGCGATCTCGGCAAGGAGGATATGTGCCGAGCGCTGAGCATGCGTTCTGTATAGATATTGCTCAGAGATTCTGCGTCAGAAAAGACAGTGCAATTGTTGTACTTATATGCGTTACACCCTCATTCTTGGACAACAACAGCTTTACCGTTACCGGAGAAAATGAGGGCGAGAGGACGACAACGTTTCAAATTTCAACGCCGAACGGCGCCACTGCCAAAGTCCTTCCTCCCTCGTTGGCTGACTTCATTCAGCGTTCTGTGGCGCCGCTGCGGTTAAGTGCAGAACAGAGATGCTAGCGAAGTTTGGTCGACGAACATACACGGCTGCAGCCGTCATGAAACTCCTTCGCCGGTTTATTCTAACTTGAAGTTTTAATCCCTAGAGCATACCCGTAGCCTCATTGCATATCTCATTTGGAGTGAATTCGGCCCGCGTTTTATTCATGCGATGAATAACTCATGTACACCGCTAAAGAAAGTTTATGCTCGTCTCAAGTTCGAAGCACCGGCTTCTTGGCATCTCACTCGTAAAAGGTAGGCTTCCATCGAGGCGAAAATTAACCGGAAAGGAATCAGAGCCAACGTCCTATTACAATGAGCCCCGCAAGCTTCAGGATCCGGGTTTCAAGGCTTCAGGTGTAGCAAGTCAAAAAGTCAGTTATAGGTAAGCAAGCGGGCACAATATATTGTCCTCGCACATTTAGAATCCACTGATATCCCCCTATTCGTCATTTCTCATCCTCGCCTTCTCTCTCCTAGATGCATCGGACACGGAAAACGATCATCCAGAGGCTTAAGTCCATCATTCGGTCTATACGTACTACAATCGCGCTGGCGCCCGGCATTGGAAAGCGAGGGGCGCGCGTGACCACCCCTGCCCCAACAACTCAAGAAACCACTGACACGCGGGCGACCGAAATCACAGCAACCAGGTGTCAAGCGTTATGCGCCGCGGAGGTGTATCTCCCAGGCCACTTGTGGGACGCGCTCAATCCCACCGAGCGATTCGCATCAGTAGCGGACCTCTGTGCGCACGTCGGCGACCAGCTACCAATACAACTCGTGAAGCTTATTGCTAGAGACATACTTCGCGAACTCGGGAACCTGCATAACTCGCGTGGGGCTGCGCACGGCAGTGAGTACACGATTCCTTCTTTCGAGAGGGAAGCATCTGACGAACGTCTTCGCAGATATCAACCCAAACAGTATCCTCCTCTCGCCTACTGATTTCCGGGCTCTCATATCGCAGCTGCGCGCAGAAACGCAATCCTCGTTACGTCCTTCAGAGTTGTCAATAGGCGTGACATCTTTTAGTCATGAGGAGTTCCGTTCTCCGGAAACCATTGCAGTGTTTACGTTGTCGAATCCGGAATCTGGAGGTGTGCTCTACGGTTACCTCTGATTTTCCCCTCTTCATTAATTCACGGTTGGATGGAGGCTAGACGGCCATCAGAGACTTGAATACAGCGATTGTCAGGCTTTGCAGCCCCCCGAAACTCTTATCGGGGCGCCATGTGGGACAAGCACAGACATGTGGGCTCTTGGCTGCGTCGTACGTCCCAAACTCATTTCTAAAGGCTTAATAAAGTTGATTTAATTCCCCAAGCTTTTTGAATTGCTCACGGGAGAAGCTTTGTTCGACCCCGAGTTCCAAACCCTGGAACTTAACATTTCACGCAAGGAATCCCACCTCATCCAAATGATTGAGCTTTTTGGAGAAATGCCGGCCGAACTCGTTAAACCTGGAAAGCTGAGCGGCCAGTGGTTCACAGAAGACGGCAAGTTTAACACAATCATCGCTTATAAGTAATGAATTAACACGTTTGATCATGCAGGTGCGTTGCGGATAGACACGACCTATTACCCAATCACCCTCGGGTCCGTTCTGGAAAGACACCTTGAGAAGGGCGATGTTCTCGGAACAACAGCTTTCCTGGAGATGCTCCTGAGGATCCGCCCGGAGGATCGCGCGATGCCAGAGGATATTATTGATGACCAATGGTTCAGTGATTGAGGAACATCGACAAGGGTCTGCGATGCATCCGCCCCTTCCGCTGTTGATTCCAATGCAGACTTTCTAGCCTGCAACTGACGGGCTTTTGCAAATTCTGGTCTAGGTAAAGGAAGAAAATGTCAAACCCTTCGGTAAAGTGATTCAAACAAGCCATTGCACAAGTAATCGCAAATACAGCTTAATTATTTCCACGCGAGGCATAAAATGTATCGTCTATTGGCCTGGGAGGTTGGGAAGTGCAAAGTCCTTTTCCATATGCTCGGTCTGCGAATATGATTAGCATATTGAACAGGAACAACGAGAAACGGATCCCACATAGTTTCTGTAGTGGATAGTTTTCCCAACGCGCGTAATTTCATCAATTTCGTCCAGCTCGAGGAGGTTTGGAAGCGTAGCAATCTCTCCAAGAGCTGTGATTCGATCCGGGTGCCACTGGTGGTAACGACTACCACCCCTTGAGCTCGAGTCCACAGAAGGAGAACGGTGTTTGAGTCCAGTTCCTTTCCGACAACTTTCGAAATTCTGGCAGCAATCCGCTCCAAAATGGGTTTTAGCGGGCCGCCAGTCGGATGACGAAGCGTAGGCGATAAGGTGCCGTACGACGCCGGTGAGGATCCCGTGCTTCGCCTGTATATCCAAAACGGGCTGAAGATAGGCGAGAGTGTATGGGTGATATTCGAGCTATAAATCGTACAATTAGAGTCTCAAAAGCGCGTGAAAATCGCCAGACTCATCTGATTGATAACAGGTTTATATTTGGCGCCATCCAGAACCGCCTCAAGGTCTTGTGGTCTAAAGTTGCTGACACCGATGCTATTGAGCTTCCCTTGCGATTTCAGGTCTTCCAAGATCTTCCACATGGCTTTGAGTTCGCCAGGAGCAGCCACGAAGGGGTTGTGGATAAGATAGAGGTTAGGGATAAATCCAAGCCTTTCGATCGATCCTTCGACGGAGCTGACGACCTCGTCCAACGGAACGGGTCATCATTATCTTTTGAGGAGACTTGACGGTTCTTCAGGTCAGAAAAAGGCGCACGTATAGTTGGTATGTATAAAGACGCACTCTTAGACGTAACATAAACATCTTCACGGCTCAAGGACGATCGTTTGATGGCCTCTCCAGTTTCTTTCTCATTCTTGTACAACTGAGCTGTATCAATATGGCGAATACCGCTCTCCAGGGCGAGATGGCCACATTCAATTGCATTCTTGCTGGCTTGGCCGCTGCCGTTACCCCAGGCGATCCACGGGTAGTAGTATTATCGAGGAGGTTGAACGATGGGATGGATTGGATGGTCATGGTGGCCGAAATTGAAGAGCAAGACGCGGACCGTTGGGGCTTCTACAATGCACGGATATCGGGACATTCCGTACTAGACATTTGTCTGGGTCATGCTGCATGCCATATGCTACAAATTGACGTCACTTTCAGAACTTAAACCACTTTTTGTGGGCGTAAGGGAAAACTTACGAGGTCATCTGAAACCTGGTCAACAATGAAATTCGGAAGGTTGGAGAGGGAGTCCTACGCGGCTTTGAGATTCATCCTTTCCGTGGAAAAGGACAGTGAAGACCTTCAAGTATACCATTTCTTGGAGGCATGTCGACTCAATGTTTTCGCACTTAAGACCTTGAGACTGGGAATCGTTGTGTTGATGGTGGTGAAATGTAAGAGGCTTCGTCGTTGTTTGGCATCTGATAGACGACAAATAATGCCGGACCGACGCGGCGCCAAGGGCCGCCACACGACGAGCAACGAGCAGGACATTCCGAGCAGGAATCAGTTCATAATACCTTCTGTATAGGCGTTTCAGAAAGAATACGATCCTCGAATATTATATTCATCGCGTTGGATGTTAGGAACATTGTTAATCAAAAAACCCCAGCTGAATCCAGTACTTAACCCAACTTCTGCATCTCGATACCCAAGAGGTTCTACTTCTTTCAGAGTATCGCTGAGAGCCTGTATCTTTGAAAGAGAAAAACTGTCATCCCTCCAGCCTCCTTAAATGAACTTGGGCTGGCAGATACACCGACATCCCCTTCTGACATCTGTTTGAAGAAGTCGTACAGTTTCATGGCAGGCTATCAGACACGAAGTGAGCAATCGTCTGCGATAACAGAAGGAACCGGATGCTCACAAGTTTAAGTTTAAGGGAGTCGCTAGGGAACTTGCGTGCTTCTCGAGCTTGAAAACCAATCCTGGAAAGGCACGAGGGGAACCGGAGCGGCAAGGTTCCTTTCGCGGACTAGAGCATCAGCAACGTATTGAATCATGGCATTCCACTCTATAGGCTGAGAATGAAGGACATTTAACGCTGCAGGATATCGTTTAGCATGAAAAGATAGCTCAAGGATGCAGTTCGCGACAGTGTCCATCGTATCCAAGAGACCGTCTTGAAACGAATGGAGGTGAATAATCCGTAGGCTTCTTGAAGATGAGATACTCACTCCGGAAGCTGTTGGTAACGCACCAAGGCAAGACTTGACTTCACCAATATAGGCATCCAATCTGTAATAGCCAGGCGCCTTTAGGACGACTTCCACTAATCTGGCCAATCCGTAGAGAAATTGCATTGAGGGCACTCGTCGAGAGAATCTACATAAGTATGCAAAATGAGTCAATTGTTGTAACCAGGAATGCGAAAAACACGGCTCACACGTTCTGTGACATATTTACTTTCCCCATATCCGTTACCAACAGCATATCTTGGATCAAGACAACTTCCTCCGGGTACGGTCCTTGGGACTGGTCCCAGGACAGAGCAGAAGCGACAGAGGAAGTAAATATGAACTTGATATCTGAGACGTGCGGACTTGAATGAGCGAGTTCTATCAAATTCCGTGTTCCGCGAATACTGGACTCGAAAGAAGATAAGGAGAGGTTGAAGTCCAATCTCCAGGCAGTATGGATGATGATATCCACGTGGTGCGAACCTGCAACAGCGTAAACGAATGTTTTCATCAAAGCAAGAGAAAGAGAATCACCGTGTCGTATAGCGAAGGTGGAAGGTTTAGATCCCATTGGGAAAGGGCGCTCTCAAGAGCGATAAATTTACTCGACTTGAGCAAACTTTCATCCAATCCCTTATCGCGGAACCGTTCCAGATGTCGTTCTCCAGCGATACCGAGCTCGACGAAGACGGTTCAAGCCGTACACCTTAGCAATACGAGAGTCACGTAACAGCGCCTCCAAGACCTGAGAACCGAGGTTACCAGTTGAGCCAGTAAGGAGGACCACTGCGCCATCGGCAGTGGGACCATTTCTTCTGATACCACTGTCTTTGACGGTATCAATATCGCGTTGGACGAAGCTGTACTTTCTTATCATTTCCTCGATAAGGTCAATTCGGCTCGTGGCAGTATGGGTCGCATGAGGATCGGTAACGAGATTAACAAGGAAGTCCGCGAGAGCCGCAATAGTCGGATGGCTGTATACCGTGTT
>JADNRV010000272.1:0-64368 GCA_015499995.1 Flammula alnicola
AAGCTTCATTGGAAGCTCATGAAAGGCTTCCAAACCTTGGACGTCGAGATGTAATTGTGGAAAGTTACAGGGCTCAAACCATCAGGAGAGCGAGTATATACAAGTATATATACTAATAGGAGCTACGGACCTCATCACCGTCCATATTTGCCAAGATATGGCTATCAGTGTACTCACTCACGTGTCAGACTGTCAATGGCAATAGCTGCCAATAGGCTGCATACCACGGTACACGTAGGCAGCACGGCTCACAGAACACGTACTCTTCCAAGTTCCGAGTTCTATTTGAGCCGCGAGAGCATACGTTCCATAAGGGGCTATACGTCGATTATGACTCGACCAGCTTGACGACAGTTTGTTTCCTGTTCCGATATATGCGCTTCTTGAACTTTCTGTACCCTTCTGAGTATCTGTACGCGGTTGAGAAATGTTAACGTTGAGGCCTAAGGCTTGAGGCCTCAGGGAGGAACGGTCTCAACCGCTCTCAAGTTATAAGTTGTAACGCTCTATGTAAGTAACGGTTTAAAAAAAAATTACAATTGGTCACTTGATGCATAAGATGAGAATCAGTGAATTTGAAAGATGTACGGGTTCTATGTATAGTTGGGAGTCGGGACGCTGCTTCAAGTCGTTCATGGTGATTCAGGCTGAGCACGAATGTTTTTCGGATTTCCCAAGACCTGATTTATTTTAGTCTCCCTGAACCAGACAATATGAGTTCATGTTGACGACTGTGCTAGAGGTAATACTCAGCTATAGATTTATTTTGTATCAGAAACTTCTTTCCGAGTCACTCGGCACCGCTCACGTTTCGTGCGTGCTACTCAAGCGCTACGATAATTATCATTGGCCGGAGATGAATGACCGAAAATACTACAACTTGGCAAGTAGTCTGCCCAGAGTTGAAAGAAGATCACTTTGAATGATAGAAATCATGGTGGTTTTCCGTGTCAGATCGGGATGGTGCAAACTGTTTTATAAACTTGGACGAGCGATTGGGGCAGGATTTGAGTCACGTACAGTATATAAAAAACTTGTACTACTTCACATGCACCATTCTTGAAGATATGCACATGCAACATCCACACGATTGAATGCTTTCTAATTCTATGGTGATGATGATGGTATTGTGGACACGTATGACTGACATGAACGGAAATGACCAACGAAACTGCCACCTGTCTAAGTGAGGTATTCAAGTTGGCTGCATAGCCGTCTTCAACTCCTGCGCACACCTCGCGCAGCGACAAATGAAGAACCAGTCTTTCTCTAGTTGTACCATCCTGTCCTCCACTGAAATAGCTTCAGCGTAACTGATGCACAGTTCTTCTCCCGGATGGATATCTCTCAGAGCGTAGAATTGGATTCCGCGTCCGTTCCTTACCTTTTTGAGATTGGGTGCGCAGTCTGCGAGGACGGAAAGCAAATTAAGTTACGAGAATAATCAGAGAATAAACCATTTACCGTGATTGAAGATAGACCCAGATACATAGGCAGCCCAGCCCAGCATCTCGCTCCCTTCGTCGTCGGTAGCCATATCCCAGATCCCAAAGACATTGCCGTGGTCGCGTCCCATGAGCGCGCGGGGTACTTCACAGCTCGAAAGACAACTACGCAGCTGATCGGCGATATGAACCAGGGGTGAACCGCCGTCTTGAGGATTTTCCTGCTTGCCGCGAGGACGATTCCGCGAAGAAAGTGAGGTTACAAGATGTGCGAGGAAGCGATAAATGCGGACACGAGATGCAAGGATGTATGGCTTAGACCGCACAAGGGCCAGCTCGTTGTCCTGCAATTCCAGGAGATCGGCCCAGCGTCCAGCGCTCATGCAGTGGCCTGGTATCCCAGACGACACACAGTCCAGCATCTGAGATGAGGGATTGACATCCTCGACGACCTTTCTGACGAGTCCGTCTAGGACGAAGCGCGCGGTGTCCAGTTCAAACTCGGTCAAGACCTCCGTCCAGCCGGTCTTCCAGCCTTGCTTGCTCTCTTCCAAGGAGACCTCTTCGGCCAAGGTCCAAGCTCGATCGATGAACTCTGGTGTGATGTCGGTCACGGAAACGTCTTCGAGATACGCTAAGGCGGCTGACGCAGCGTTCATGCCACCAGGCGCAAGCCCTTGTTTCCCAGCCTTTCCCATCTGTGAAACGAGCCTCTCGAACGCTCCGTTGACCTCTGCCCACCACCCCACACCTTGTCCCTCGAAAACCTCGTTTTCATGAACACACGCATCGCGGCACTCCTCGGAACAAAACCACGCCCCGCCCGCACCTCGATATTCTTCGCCGAGCTTCACGGACCATTTGCTCTTCCCGCTCTCGAAGGCGTAGGCGAAACACCGAGCGCAGACCTCCCGTCTGAACTTCCAGAAAATGACAAAGGCATAAGGCGCCGAGCAGAAGAGAACTGGCGTCCCTTTTGAGATGTATTCACGCCCGAATGCGCCTCGCCCTCCGTACGGTGTCGGTAGGATGTCGTATAACGGTGGTGACCTCGTGTCCTCGACGGTGCTAGTCGCAACTCCGTTTAATAACGGCATCGACTGGGAAATCCTTGTATGTTTTCTTCCTTCGAGTTTATATCGACATTGTTAATGAATGGCACATAGCGACTTGGGAGATGGATTTGAGATGGATTGTCATCTTCAACAACCAACCTGACAAATTTTTGTGAGTGAAAAGTTAAAGCGGCAAAGTGCGACTCGGCTGTGATCGACTGATCGACTGATCGATTGATCTCTACCTTCCGAAAAGGAAGGGGTCGACACAGACGAAGATGAGCGAAGATGTCGCGCAAAAGTCAGACGGCAATATGGGGGTATTGACAATGATACAAAATACACGTACAACAAGAATCTAATGCCAGAGATGTACAAAAAATATGAGGTGTACTTTATAACGTGAGTAATTCAAGTTGTTATCGTTGCGTGAAGCGAGGAACAAAAAGTCATGTGAAGTGATGGATAAATGGACAAGTAGCTAGGAGTGAAAATCGATACCTGGGTCCTGAACACAGCAGACACCATATATTGGTTGGTCTGCGGGTATAATGCCAGGGCTTATCTGTTAATTGTTACTTAAACTTGGTCATGCCTGGGAAATCTACGACGGCGTCTGACTCCTCGGAGGGAGACTGGATTGGATGGAATCGGGCGGAGGTGAATCAGGCGGAGAGTCATCTCGAGCCTCCACTCCAGGATCAGCGGAGGACAAGGGTGAGTTAACATTAGAACCGGACGATGCAGCGGGAAAAGATGAATTAAGGTCGGACGACTCGGGCTGGTTCGAAATTTCATCTTCGAGCGCATCTAAAAAAGCAGAAGATTGGGCTCCGAGCTGGGAGCTGGTGTACAGTGCAACAGCGGCATGTGCTCGGGATAAGATAGACGTTGGTGATATTTGGATATTCGCGTCGGAGATGAGGTGTACGAACACCCTCGCTATAACCTCGATAAGACATGAGCGTAGCTCGGCCGTCAGACCCTGGCCACCTACGCCACCACCACCACCACCACCACCCGGATTCGTATCTGGGCGTCTCAGAAACGCCCCCGACCTCACCACGTCTGCGACTCTGGACATGAGCCGCATGGCTGAATTAGCGGACCTCGGCGCGTCGGGCAGGCCCTCCCGTCTGGTGTCGTTTAAGAGCTCGCTCATGTCGGGAATATTTGAGGGGAACCCAGATGCCCGACGCATCCTAATAGGAGCAGGGGCTACGTCAATGAGTCGTGAGAAGTTGTTGGCACGATTTAACTGGTTCAGCCATCTCTCGAGGTCTAAACCTGTCCGTAGACTCTCTGGAGTCCGCAATATCGGGAGAGATGGAGTCGACACTCTGGATTGGGGATCATCTGATTGTGGGTAGTAGTGTGGGACCTCGGCAAGCTCCTCGTCGTTCGTAGGTCCGTCGACTTGCACAATATTCGTGGCCTCGGGGCTTCTGGGCTGAGAGAGAATTCCGTCGTCTTCAGCACCTAGCGGCGAATAGTCAGGGTGATATAGCGTGTCGACTTCATCGCGGTCCGATTCGCGATGCACATCTTCTGCATCTTGCTCGATATCACTCCCTGGCAAAACATCAGGGGTGTGGGAGTAAGAGTCGTTGTCGTTGGGTGTCTGTGTTGGCGTAAAGAACGTCTCTCTCGCTGTGGACGATTCGACAACGCCGGACCGAGTAATACGTGGGACGTCCAGGCTCGTACTAGAGTGCTGTGGATGCAGTTGAGTGCTAAAATCCTCGGGAATCGCGCTCATGGCGAGCGGACTCAATGAGTCGTATGAGCTCTCCATTGCCGATGGGACTGGACTTGGAGATCGGACCGGACTTGGAGATCTTGAAGCTGGATACACACGTATTCTCGGGGCAAACTCTTCGCTAGGCATTGTCGGAGTAGTTTCCGTCATACCTCTCGCGGCATTATCTTCAAGGAGGATGTGTACAGATTGTCGAAGGTCGTTTAGATCCGTCTGAAATTGGAGAACTTCCTCCGATAAAAGGTTGTACTGCCAATAAAATCGGGTCAGTAATTACGGTGCGTCGTAGTAAAAGACGTTTACATCCCTGAAAACATGCCACTCGGTCATCAGGGAGTAGCGATAGCGAGTTAATCAACGACTCACGGATCCCGCCTTAATAAATCAGCGACATGATCCCTAATAAAGGCTCTATCGGCCGCGTGCCGCCTCTCCATCTCTTCAAGCTGCAACTGAAGGGAGACTTTATCAGAGTTTAATTGATGAAGCCTTTCAATAAATGTGTTTGCAAGCGCAACTTGGGCTTGAAGCGTGTCCTTCGTCTGTAAAAGGCACCCCAGCAAGCGTACACTGCTCTCTAGGTCTTTAAACTGGTCGCAATCACGAGGTTAGCGCCAATGTTTAGTAGCGTATAGATGAGCTCACACGATTTCGAGGCTGTATATCTAGGAAGTATCGGCCACCGTCGTATAATTCTTGTAGTACTTCGACGCTGGCCCATTCATTGATGCGCGCGATTTCATCGCGAAGCCGTTGTCCCGCTGTCTCGGCGTCGACGGGGGACGGGGGACGTCGTGGAATGCTCCCAACGAGAGCAAGTAGTCTCTCATATGAGTGCCTGTCATACGTGATCCGGCAGATACGACAGCAAGGATCAGCATCGTAAAGGCAACTGCGTGTGATTCGCGTTCAAGAACGAGGAGGCGTTAGGCGCTCAAGAAGATGTGATAATGTAACGCGGCGTACCCAACGCAGAAGACATGACCACATTTAATCACAAACGGCGCCTTCAGATCTTCTAACCGCCCGAAGGGTTCGAGGCAAAGTTGGCATAAAGCCCCGGCGCCTAAATTGGCCTGCATGAGGACTGTGTTGATGACGATGGTCAAACAACTGTCCCTATTTCCGAATACAGTTGCAGCAGGTTAACCCAGTATTCAGGGGAGGGGATGAAGATGACTCGAGGGGACTGAGGAAAGGAGGGCTAAATCCCTAGGCGTGTTTGGCAGCACAGCAATTGACATTCCTGGTCACGAAATGTGAGTCAAGGCGCGTCAGATGTCCGAAATGGGCGGTGGTAGGCCACGTACCATCCACCATTTTCGAGAACATTCACGACTGTTGCTCGTGGTGGCTCTTACAGGGATCCTTGGATAATGTGCCTGGGATAGAAATGAAATGCCTGGGAATCTATGGAAGTAATGCTTGGATTTTAAAGCGGAGTTAATGAAAGTACCATTTGGCATGTTGCTAATTTTCGCGCGAAGACGATAATGATGATCTTGAATTGTCCATTGAGACCGCGTATAACATGGCTTACATGGCAGAAACATAACTGTAGACTGCAGCAGACAGCCAACTGAATCCAACGCAACACATGAGACGAATCTCAAGTGCACGAGGTAGGAAGACAAAACATGGAGACAAACCTTTTTGCAGTCCATAAATTTAACCTTCAAAATCATCATTCAGCGTCAACATTTACTTCATAATATTTTGAAGCAGAAAAGCACAACAGAAACCTCAATCTATGTTGAAAGTCACAAAAATCTAATCAAACTAGGAAATAATATCCAATTGCAGACATGTCCATTTGCTGAATTCGAAGTCCACATCGAATGATGGGAAGTCAAGTATCCAGCAAAGAGAAAAGTCCTCTAAAAGAGGGATCCCCCGACGACGCAAGCCATTAGTGCAGCGGCAAGGTCATCGCGCCCAAGGGGTGCAAGCAGAGCCCAAGGGACTGGGGCGGCAAAAATAAGATAACCAAGAATGGAGGCGATGCCTCCATAATAGTGGTTAAACTATTAAGAACAGATACTACACTTGATCTAAGCCAAAAGGCCAGAGTGGTAAAGAATCTCAAATGTTCGTCCGAGGTTTATATACCAGCGCCTAGGCGCACGGACCATTGTAATCATGTGATTTTGAACGTTGAGCCAAATTCGGCCCTTCGTCCGACTCCTTCCATCCTGCCAACATTCGACCGTACTGACTTTTAAACATCCGGAATATGATACAGATTATGACGAGAAATGACTCTCATGACCGACTGTGAGTGGAGAGACTAAAACAAAGTGATACTGGACCAGGCTGGACTAGGAGCAGAAGGATGCGGCACCGGGTGTTATGCCATTTATGTATGTCTGCGCTTTTTCATTTCTGGCTTGTAAATCTCACCAACGTCTGCATACTTACATAGTGTTTCTAGTGTATTCTGAAGGCGATATATTCGCACACGAAACTGTGAAAAAGACTCGAGGCTTTTAATCGGACTCTTTTCGAACCATGAGATGGGAATCTCGTGTCCTCATGACGGATTGGAAGAACATTTTCGTATGTTTTTGTAGCGGCCTCGAATTGAATATGCTTCTTGGTGCTGATTTGGAACTATATTTGAACTGCGTATAACTCTAGGAAGCTTGCTGCGGAACATATATATTTCCTGCTTATGCCCTGCGACGAGGTCTTCTCCCAGTCGAAAATGAGGTTATCCGTGTCAAAAGTCGTCGTGCTTACACTGTACTGTTGTGCATTGTCCTCCGCTCAGAACGGCGGAGCTTTTCTCCCAGAAAAATTGCCACCTCAGTCCGCAGTACGTATCGTTACAAATATTTTAACATTTGCCTTTCTTCATTCAACATAATTTTCAGTTTGTCGACCCACTATCTTTCGCGGTACTAGGCACTAACGGGTCTTTCCGTGACTCTGCCTTCACGCAATTTTTCAATCCCACCTCGACACCTGTACCTTTCTTCCAAATATTTGACCCCGCCTTCCTTGCTATCCTCGGGCCCAACCCGTCGTTCAATGAAGTCGCCTCCAACGCGACGTTTGCGTTTGCCCACGAAGCTCCTATATATGTTCCCGAGACGGATGAAGTATTCTTTGCCAGTTTCACTGGTGGTCCGCTGAGTAACAGCGATCTGAACCACAACAACCAAGTGGGGAAAATTAGCATGAAAGCAGTGGAGGCCGCGCTGCAGACCCTGAAGCCTGGGGATAATGGAACCGCCTTGCAGGTCCCAGTGACTGAGGTGAGTATCGTATCATACCGGAGTGCAGCTCTTCAGCCCGCTAGGCTTCCTAAGTCCACATCAGTTATGAAAAGCTTCTCGTTCTCACCGCCATCCATTTTTCCCCATGTCAGCTTGTGCTCCCAGACACGATCCAAATGACGAACGGAGGCACGGGGCCGTTCAAGTCTTCCCTGCTTCTCATCACATCCGGTCGCGGCCCGCTGCCACCCTCTATCGCGCTCGTCAATCCCAAAGCGCCCCACAACACGACAGTGCTGTTGGACAATTTCTTTGGGAGACAGTTCAACTCGTTGGACGATATCAAAATCCATCCGACGACGGGCTTGTTGTTCTTCACGGACGTTACGTATGCTTACTGCCCTCTGGAAGTTCCTGGATTTTCTGATTTAATACCTGACACCAAGATATGGCTTCCTCCTCAACTTCCGCCCGCCACCTCTCATGCCAAACCAAGTCTATCGGTTCGATCCTGCAGTGGGCAGTGTCCGCGTCGTTGCCACGGGTTTTGATAAGTGCAATGGCATCGCATTTACGCCAGATGGCAAGATAGCTTATGTGTACGTCATTTATTTTGTTGCAGATTTTGGGAACGTTAGCGCTAACCCTTCCTATAGAACAGATACAGGCGCCAATGCGGCAATTTTAGGGATCAACCAAACACAGCCTGCCACTATGTCGGTGCTCTTTTTACAATGTTTGCTTTCTCCTAATCAATTGCAACTTGCTCTGTATACTACAGCTACGCGTTCGACGTCGACCCTGAAACCCAAGTTTTCCTGAACAGGCGCGTGTTTGCCTATTCCGACACAGGCATCCCAGATGGCATCCAGGTCGATGCAGCCGGGAACGTATACTCTGGCTGCGACGATGGTGTGCATGTCTGGTCACCGTCTGGGACACTTCTTGGCAAATTCTTCACAGGGACCACGTCGGCCAATATGGTCTTTGCTGGGGATGGGCGTCTCGTGATTATGGCTGTGACGCAAATATTTGTAGCAAAGATTGCGGCGAAGGAGGGGAAGGTCGCGTTCCCGTGAAGGTCGAGCTTTGCGGCAATGTACGATACAATTTCGCCCTCCCTTCTGCCTGGATACTCTCTTGGTTTTTTGTGGATGGAAGTTTCTTCAATATAATACGTTATCAACTAACACGACTCGAAAGCTTATACAAAAACAAAACTTGTTCTGTTAGCAATCTCCACATTCCTCGCCACTTCCGTAAGGTTGCGACCACCATTGATCCGCTGAAAAACTGCGACTCCACCGTCCACGTTAGCCCCAGCGATCAAGAACTTGTCCCCGCCATCCGCGACGTGCCCTAATGCCATACTGCGAATCTGCCGGAGGCCAGTGAAGACTTGCGCTTTGAGCGTCAAGCTCCCTGCGACCGTGTTGACAACCCGATACCCTTCGACTGTGGCTCTGGCTTCTAGGTCAGCACCATCTTGCCACTGTCTTGCATGCATGCGGCGCACGGAGGAGGCAGCGGTATTGTTACCGCCGTAGAGTGACTTGCCACAGGGGGCGCGATGGAGTAGTGGACCATTCGCTCAGCCCCTCCGTTAGTCAGGGACAAGAACGTGATGGTCAAGAAAGACACCGTCAACAGAGAGAAGAGGCGTATGTTGGAATTCTCTTGTTGTGATATTATGGAGATCATGGCGAGGATCTCTAGGACAATGACGAGAATGTGGCGCAAACGCATAAAGGTGACTTCGAAGAAATCCCAGGCTGGTACGAAATCGCCATAACTCGTTGCGTAAGGGAAATATACCGAGCTCTCTACTAGTATACCCAATGGTAATATGTCAAAATTCATGAAATAAGCATGAGGAGAAAATACCTCTCAGATTGTCCTGATCCCATTCCAAGCTTGCTATTGATGTAGACAAAATAAACACCCACCTTCAGCTCGTTGGACAAGAACATACCTTGAACGATTTTTGGTATAAAATATTGCCTCAAACGACCGCCAATTTTAAGCCTGGACTCGATCCTAGATTCTGATCAGCTTGTCGCTATTCAGGCAGTGGGATCCCACTCACAGAGTATTTTCAACACGGTAACTCATAAGTCCGCAGAACAACCACGCGAGGGCAAGGATTTGAACGTCTTTGATGAGGTCTTCCTGGGCTCCAGCGGACGATCACTTCGATCTATAGGCTCAATCACGATCAGGATTCTAGAAGTCAGCATGAGACGGTAGCTCACATTGTAAAGAACACGATAAACTATACATTGATGTCGCCGGAGAGATGACCATCCAGAACATATACAGGTAGTACTCAAGACATTGCCATTGAGCGATGCTCCACAGATCCTTCAGGAGGCGGAGAAATGATAGAAATGGTTCGCGATAGCGTGATATTTCGGAGGGTGTTGGTCTAAAGAAGAATAGAGGTCTAGGGACGCCTCCATCATAGGTGACCTCGAAGATGCCCCAAGTGAGATACCGTGCATTGGGTTGAATACGAGGAAGATCGACGCCACTTGACATTGGATCATCGTCGCCGGGGTCGGACAGTGGAATGAGAGCGCCCTTGGCATCTGAGCTACCGTCCATTGTGGGGAGATCAACTTGAAGGGCCGTTTTATAACAAAAGACTGCAGTAGACTCGGCATCCATTTGGTATTTATTGGTGTGTGGAAGGGCCTATAGTGTAAGGCCGCCAATAAGCCACGACTTACAGTAACAAAGTATGACCAACAGAAAGGCATTGTGGGCAAAGAAACTCAAATTTCGGGATATATCTCTGAGAGATCAACCCGACTTCAGAATAGCGCAGGTGACAAGAACATTGGACAAGAATGGAACATTGTGGGTCAGAGCGTTACCCCCGACGTACAGAGAGTAAAATACATGAGGGGATTTACGAACTCTGCGAGCCGTTGCAAGCTTCCTAGATACCACATAAGTACTGCCTACTTAACCACATTGGTCCATACGGCGTGTCACTGGAAGAAAATAATTGGATCTCCGACCCTATGAGAGGTCCACCAGCAGGACACTGTCCGGAACTCGCAGAATCGGGGATGCAATACAAATTAAGGGAGTCGCGAGGCGGCCGGTAGACGCAAGCTGCAAGGACAGGAATATCTGGCCGCTAGTCCAATTCTGCACACAAAAAAGTGCAATTCGCTAGATGCCCTCAAGACCGCCTTCAAAGTTCATGATAGGAAAAGAAGTCTTGTAACGTCCTCGGAACGGCGCAGTGACTAGAATAAGAAATGTCAGCTGCGTGTATTTGAGGGCACGAAGTGGCAATTATGTGGGCGCTTGTTGCCTACAGGTAGCATGGAGCACATGAAAGCCAACAATGAATCTTGAAGGGGTCATATGCTCTACACGAAGCCAAAAACCAGTGAATGTCCGTATAGCAAAGAATCAACGCGCAGCAACATTTTCAAAAATGAAGGGATCGAGAATGTTTCGGAGCAGACCACATGTTACCGAGGGCAGCTGGACACCTCACGGCGATAGAGTTACATAGTGGGTTTCGACCAGAAATTTTGATTCACCGTCGACTCAATGATAAAGAAAAGTGGCCAATCATCGACTAAAGATAGGAAGCCGGGACCGTAATCGTAATGTTGACGATGTTGCAGCGTAAAGCTACATTCAGCCGAAAATGCCAGATCCAAGTAAAGTTTCTGTGCCGCTTAAGTGCCAATTAATAATGCCGTTACTTCATAGGTCTAGTGGGAAGATCATAGCCTCTCACGACAGACCGAATTATAGGAAGACCTACCAATTAATCTCGGGAAGGCAATCAAGAAACGTTCATACATACGGTCGAAAATTATACACACGAACCTCCTTATTGACGCTTCTTGCCACTGTTTGAAGTTTTCTCCAGTGTTCTATGTAAATTAACAGATGCATTTAGGCTGATCAGCAGTGAGACAGTGGGATTAATTGGACGGTTCTGTACCTGTGTACTATGGTGTCATACATTGTCCAAGGGGTTCAACCGCGGTGGTACCTCGTCCAGCCAACTGTCCATCAAGTTCCAAACAGTCGTTTGCTCCTCGGTCCAATCATCTCTCTTCTCAAGGACACATGACCCACAGAGCCCTTGCTGGGGCTTATATACTCCATCGTCGTCAATCGCGGGTTGGATGACGAGCGGCATCTACGTTTCAGCAAATACATCAGTGCAGCCCATGTGTGACGTCGCAGGGGGAGTGAATAGATTGAAGTTCTAAGTCACACGAACATCACGAGTGTGACAGAGAACGAGTTCTATGTGATGAAAGAGTGCGAGTGCGAGTGCTTCTCTAAGTCGTTTACTTAGACGACGCAATCGCTATCAGTGTTCAATGAGGCGCGTCATCACTGGCAAGGCCATGCATATTTCGGAATCAGCAGGCGACGATACTGGCCGAGGGCTCTCCGTAGGCGCAGATTGAGACTCCGCCGTTCTGCTACGGTGACCCACAGTGACCACGATCGAATCGGTAAGTATCTACTGAATCGCGTCCACTCGACAAAATAGGTTCGGATTCAGTCTGATCCACTTGTGGGCCCATCGTACTTGTGGTGGTCCCATCTGATACGTCGAATTCGGTCGAGGTGACCAAACTATACAAGATCGCTTTGCGTGCCTGCTCGGGAGTGAATATTCCAAGTTCAATGATCTGCGTGTGAGGTTATGGAGCACTCACGGCCTTAAAATTGAACTGTGTTGCCACAAGCAACGCATCATATAACGGGTGGTTGTGGGTGAAGGCGCCGGGGTCTGTAGGGAACATCCCCTCAAAGATTTCGCCGGCTGCCCTGTGGAGACGAGGATAATCGAGCTGCTGGGGCTGGATACACGCAATATGGATGTGACATGGGTGAAGGAAGAATCCTTACCCAGGGGCCTGGAAATCGTGTAAATCCGGTGAGTTTGCTTCAGACGATTTCATCACGGAGGCGCTAACTATAGGAAAAACATTCCGCGAACCGTCAAATTGCACACACACCAATCGACATGCGCGCCCCAAGCCACAAATTACAAAACACTTACAGTGCCTGCAGAAGTGCCTCAACGTCAGTAGCCCTGACATGTCGCTTCGGCTCGACGACAACATGTTTCAAATGGTTGTCGTCCAACGTCGGAGTTTCCGCGGAAATCGTGCCATTCTGTGAGCCTGAGGAGATCTTTTTTTCGGCTAATCCAGAGAAGAATCGTGAATGTCGGGACACCAGTGTGTGGTGAACTTTGAATCGTTGGACTTCGACATCTAGAATAAGGGAACCGTCTTCAAACCAATAGATCGGGTGGTTCAGGAGATGATAGCCTCCTTGGCGTCGTTCATGATGAGCTTTGAAGATCGAAGAGGGCCTGCACTGTGAGGCAAGGAGTCAACGTGATGGCGAAAGTTGAAACGATAAGATCATCTGTTAAATAATACTTTCGATATTTTTCAAACTTCAGTCACGTGCTACAACATTGACTACAATGGTCCTGGAAGGGATAATCGATACGGCTGAATAGTATCATCCCTCTGTATCATGAAATTCCTATTCAACACAACAAAACAGTGGTTCCTTTTACCTGTAACTTTTAACATTTTCGAGGTTATTACAGTCATGAATCCGAATCAAGCCAAGTTCGCCGTGATAGTCAATCTATCAAATTTACGTCCGTTATAAGGCCGCCGGCGTAACGTTAGGAATAGATCGAATGCTTGCTCACCTATGAGACCTATGCGAAATAGAATCTTTATACATGCGTCTCACTTCGAAGTATCCCGAAATTATATCTGGAAGCATCATGAACACAGCTTGTATGGCCACAACTGCTGGGGAATTCGTCAATATCACCACTTCTCTGTAGTAGAGAATATAGATTGCGAGAATCGGAACTGAATGTGCAAGGGAGAATATGATGGGTCCCATAGCACGAATGCGCTCCTGAAGAGAGTGCCATATATAAATGAAGAGGAAGTAATGACAAGCAAAAATTACAGACCAGAAGAGTATCTTCGTCCAAACCTTCCAACGCCTGGCTTGTGGTCAGGATAATACAGACCCCCCAGCTAGCACAGATAGCTTGCTCTTTATAGAGGTGCCATCTATTTCTCATTGTGAGATATTCAGGCCCAAATTATTCAATGTCTCCTGGACGTACATTGTAACAGGGACAACCTGGGGTCATAAAGTAAGAAATATGGTGCATGCTCAGAATCCAGATACATATCTAGGGCTTAAAACATACATACCATCTCCAGTGCCTTGCGACGTCGTTTGATTAAATGGTTGAGTAGCAGTTGTCCACCAAGCGTCGGTAATTCCAGTGCGTGACAAACATTACTTGGAGGGATGAGGGCCATTGCTTCGCATGGCAAAACGAGGACCAGGCTATCAAGGGTGGCACTTAAGTGTTATTACTACAATATAAAATTTAGTTCTCAGAATTCAAAGACAATTATTGAAATTAGAATCAGTTCTGGAGCAAATGCACATGTCCTCAATATACTTAAAGAAATACTTAGAATTTGAAAAGATTTGGCCGGAAGAATGCTGACATGATTTATATCAGTCAGCATGTACTGGACTGGACATGATGACTGTATGGCATCACATCAGCATCCGAGTTCGGCACTGCAGGATCTAAATATAGATCTCTGTACTCCATAGTAAGCGATACTCCCTTGCCTCTCCCTTGCCTCTCCCGACCTCGGAGGCCCTCAAAAAGCATAGATAAGTTATTGTTTCATTTTTATTCACATTTTCTAACAGTTCTTGAGTGTTAATAGGTATTACATGAATCGAGCAACGTGCACTGCAACGTCGTGTGCCCCTTGCCTCGTTGAGGTATGTGGGCCGACTAGGGAACAATGCGAGTGGAGTGGAGGGTATCAGAGTATATGAGTGGAGACCCTGGCAGAGGGAGACCAGCCAGGTATGTGACAAATCGAGTTGAACAACACGATTTGCTTATATTCATTCTCCCTTCACCCCCTCGCCTAACCCATCCCAGGTACTGCCAACACCACCCCCACTGCTCTTTGCCAGCAGCCCAACCACCTGGTTGCTTCAGCACCATCACCGGCAGCAGCAGTGTTTGGCCACTGCCCCAACGCCCACCCTGTCCACCCATCGCTGCCCTACCCCCTTTGCCTTCTTCTCCACGGCTAATGCCAGGGTCCGCTCAGGTCATGTGAGGAGAAGCGCAGAGACCTTATCGCCTCCTCGACGAACATGCCCATTTACACGGTCTTGGTTCTACCTCGTTGCATATACCATGCACATCCACCTGCATGCTGCGCAGAACAGACGGCAGCACCAACTCACGGGACATTTGTCTCGTGTGTGGGCTCTCGTCTCGCTTGCCTGGCATGCAGCACCAGGCTAGCAATGGCGTCGACCCCAAATGGACAAGACATGGCAGGATCGAGGGTCGATGAGGAGGGCAGTGTGTTGGCGAAGAGCCAAGGGTCCAACGTAAGAGTTCACTAATCGATACACTGTGCCGTGTACTCACCTCATCCCATCCAGCGATAGCGAGGACAGGATGACAGTGGTGATTTGTTGACTGATCGCCATCTGCTAACGACCTGCCACATCGCCTCGAAAGCCAAAACCAAGAGATCTCCTAGCGTCTCAGGTCAGCTGAGCACGAAGTTCACCATCTCTGCACTGTCGAAGCTCATCCAACATCCTAACCGACCACATATCACCCTGCCCATCAAGTTTCCGACCACGCCGACGGTCCGATCATCGCCGCGGGTCTCGACTCCGTGCATACACATGTCGCATCAATTGGATGCAATGTGAATCGTCCTGTGACAGATGCACGGTGGTGGATGCAAGAGGCTTCGTTGTGCTGGAGACGAGAAACGGAGAGCATCATGGTAAGCAGGCTGTTCGTTGGCTGCCGTGACCTACAACTCACCTCTGCCCTGTTTCCCCAGCCCAGCCATCACTCCGCAGACCCATGCACATCCGTTCGAGACAAAGGCTGTCACAAGCAAACCGTCTTGGCAACTAGGGCTCATAAACGCACCCAACATTTGTGGAGTGGACGGATGGATGTAGGCGATAGGTGGGCGGGGGAAAGCCGACGAGGTAAGTATCTAGAACATGGTATATGATAGATAGGTCGAGTACTCACCTTTCTTCGCATTTCCCAGCCGACAAGACCTCCATTCGCAACCCACGGCTCGGCTGCAACCTCTACTCCTCCAAACATCAGGCGCGACACATGCGGCGTGCGCTTGAGGGCTCGGTACGACAGGCTGTTGGGTTTGACCAAGGCGGATGGAGATGGTAAGTGGTCATTTTCAGCAGGAGAACGAGATCGGCGTACTGACGTGCTTTGTTTCTTTAGCCTCTCATCCTCAATGACGACCTCAGCACTGCTGCACACGGGTCAGCAAATCCATTCGCTAATGAGATACAGCGCTTACTCACGTAGATGACACAGATCGTGAAGAACTGGGATATAAAAGCTGCAGGTCCTCACCAGCGCTGCAGCTTCAATGATGGAGCCGCGCTGGCGGCCCGTCCATCGATGATACTGCAGCGGCAGGTGGATTGACGCTGATGCCATGACGCCGCGCATGCGATGATGACGACAACACAACGGTGGGTGCATCAGTCTATATGGACATCATCGTACCCTAGCCAATCACAGAACTCGCAGCAGAACATTGTCGGTGTGCTGCCTTCAACGCCCTTCGCACAGCCAACGCAGACGACGCTGCCGACTGCCAGCGTAATCCAGAGACAGCAACATCATCGTATGCCGTCTCTATCTGCCCAATTTTTCCCGAAATGTAGCGAGGTTTAGCACCATCCTTTCGCGTATTCGTCTCTCGTTCAGTCGCCTATTCACAGACCCGAGCATAACCCCTCTTCGCCATCCTCCGGGTATTGAACTCGCCGCTTCCTCTCGGCGCACTGGGTGGCCATGGAGCATGGCTTACGCAATATTATTCAAGTGCGCCTTCAGGGTACTCGATGAATGACCCTCGTGTCACGCCGCAAAGTTACATGTCTCCTCCTATGTCTCAGCTTTAGACATGGGCTGATGGGAGTCTGGGCGATTTGTTTCTGTTACATGGATGCAATGAACGTTCGGGTTCCAGTATTGCTTCGACCTCCCGCAACCCACGTTTATTGCTCGGTTGCGGTAAGGAGATTAAATCATTACTCGCGATGGACGTTCAGGCTTCAAGCTCGATGACTGCCCTACAGTCAAGCTGGCAGAGGAAATATTCATGGCAGTGGAGAGTGGCGAGAGCATCTACCTGTAGTACGTAATATCCTACCCACACTGGTGGGTTCTCGGTGTGTGGTCGTGTAGAAGATTACAACCCAGGACTTGTGTCTTTCCCCTCGTTGCTGCTCAAGGCTGACATTCTTTATATTATGCGCCTGCGATGCCCCCTTCTTGTATCTCATATTTGTGCACATTTTCTCCTCCGTCGGACCGTCCTGCTTTTCTTTCGTTTACCTATTTTCTTTGTCAGAATGTGTCTGTTGTAACATCTTGTGCTCTTTATTCCTGTACAGAACACGCGCGTCCACCTAACCATCTCTTCCTGTACCTCCGCGTACCTCCGGAGACGAGTTTGGATCTAGTGTACCGCCTGTAAGGATGCTAGCTAGACCTTGCTTGCAAAATTCGGCGCAATTCATTTGAAAATCTGATTTAGACGTTAGCGATTTGGAGAGCAATGCACTTGGTAGGCTCCGTCCGAGGCGAGTGGGTATGATCCGTATGCCTTGAGTGCATCGGCTTTACTAAGTTGTGGTTCTGTTTGAGTCGACATCGCTCCGTGTTGCGCAAAGAGATAGTTGCCGAAGACCCTTGAAGCCGTGAGGCTTGAACTGGTTATTGTTCACCAATTCTTGCAGAAGTCTGAGGCTACGATTGTCAATGTAGTTAATAGTCTGCTATCGATCTGCGATCTGCAATATATGATAGTAGTATGAATCGTTCCGCCACTGGCAGCATTTATAAATTCTGCGTGCGGCAAATGCAACCAGTGAAGTAAGTCGTGGGTCCAACTAGTAGATTTCGAGAGGCTATTCTGTTGCATATTGGTCAAATGATTGCGTGTATATTTCGGCGTCACCTGGAGGCGGATTCAGTGGAGTTTGGAGAAAAAAGGTCCTCACCTTGATGATCTATATCCTGCCAAAGGTTGGAGTTGTGGGAGAGGCAATAGTGACACGACTAGTAGCAGGCATGGCGGTTTCATGGTACATAAGTACGTACTACTTTAAACTTGAAGTATTACTTGAAGTATTGCGAAAACGCAGACGTCACATGACTATAGATAAGATAAATACAGCCATCAAACAAACATGTACAAAATTTCCCTCAGTTTTGATGCCAAAGGGTCCTCCTGCAGAAGTCGGGTTAAAAACGAAGCCCCTAAAGGGTCCTCGTAATCGTACACCGTAAAGAAAGAAAGTGTGCTGAAAAAAGCGAGCTTGAACCAGAATTTACAGTTCATGAGAGACGATAATGGGCGACCTGGATAGTCCGCTGGAGGGTTCATGACGGATTTTATACTCTCTTCTCCTAACTCTATGCAATCAATGCAATGGTCCTTTGCATGCACAGCCTGCCCTCTCCGCCCAAATATAGATCTATATATATCATGGTTCCGTGTTCCCTCGGTCGTCCCCTAAAGGCCTCAAGGCCTCAAGCTTCAAGCTTCAAGGTGCATCGTGCCATATCGATATTCCTTAATATGGTGCTAGTATATAAGGTAAGATGGTTATCCCGTGCATTGTGAACACAACGTTGAACAAGGTTGAGATCGGCGGATTTGTCACTTCTTGGTGGCCACGTTATTGGAATTCTGAACAATTATGGTTGCTCTCCAGTGCGGGTGAATGCCCCGGTTATCTTGAGGAAGTCAATGAGAGCTCAGGCACCAAAAACGGCATCGAAGCTCTCATTGAGTAATGGGGCATTCACGCGCACGCTCCCACACAACCAACCACCCCAAACCGCCTTTACACGGGTTTACATTTTGCTATGATAAGATATCTGTCCCACGTCTATGATGAAGCTCCTCTGAGCGATACGCGTCTCCTACCCAGCCGTCGTTTCGAGGTAGGAAGAGTCGACTTCTGAGATGCAGTACGTAGCCAGACCTGCATCATGATGACAAATTTCATCAAAATTATTCAAACTCCCAAACTTAATCTCTTCCAACCAAAGTTGCAGGGTTTAAAGTATGGGCAATTACTGATTGCATGAGACATGACCGCAGGGTGAATTTTTGTTAACCCATTTAGTACGACGGATGGGTTGGAGCCTGAGCGATATGCTCCTTTGGCAAAACTTTATTTACATAAGGTTCACTCCGGAGCCCAGTGAGATCAGGTTCTGGGTAGAACCAGTCAGATCTGTGATGGTCAGGTATTTCAGGTGTAACTGAATCATATTCCATTTATTATCAGATTTATCCGGTCTAATCCAGTCTGAGCTGCTCAGTAAATCTGGATTTTGGAAACACCGCTGCACATGACCGTGTGTGCGACGGCAACCACCGAACATGACCTAAGCGCTCCTGGCTGTTCGGCCAAGCTTCGGCAGGTGATAAATTTGGCAGTGCTTGTCAGCTGCCTGCCCCGCCGTGTTCGTTGGTCTCTTAAACCAGGTAACACCCACTGTGGAAGTTCCCGCTGTTTGTAAAAAACATATCGCCCTAGTATGTATTACAGCTGAAGGCAAAACGATAGGCCACCTCAGAATCCAGATCAAAACTTAGGCAGTGCGGACTCTCAATTTCTACATGATGGTCACAGTGACCGGTGACATCAGTTCGGAGGTTGAAATTTCATTTCGGCTGCCTTCAGGTCCCAATTTGGCGATATCCCAAAATGGATCGTGAAGAGACGCTGAGACTGCTTCCATCTGAGTGAATATCAGCACAAGCGGGAAAAGCGGGTGAGCCTGGGTGAAAGTCCGCCGGGAACGCTGAGAATGGCAAGCTACCCAGCCTTAGCAGAACATATACTCTGGCTGTCTCTGCATGTCTGGTCACCGTTCCGGGACACTTGGCAAATTTTTCACAGGGACCACGTCGGCCAATATGGTCTTTGCTGGGGACGAAAATATTTGTAGGGGAAGGTCGCATTCCCGTGAAGGTCGAGCTTTGAGGCAATGTACGATACAATTTCGCCCTCCCTTCTGCCTGGGTTCTCTCTTGGTTTTTTGTGGACGGAAGTTTCTTCAATATAATACGTTATCAACTAACACGACTCGAAAGCTTATACAAAAACAAAACTTGTTCTGTTAGCAATCTCCACATTCCTCGCCACTTCCGTGAGGTAGCGACCACCATTGACCCTCTGAAAAACTGCGACTCCACCGTCCACGTTAGCCCCAGCGATCAAGAACTCGTCCCCGCCATCCGCGACGCGCCCTAACGCCATACTGCGAATCTGCCGGAGGCCAGTGAAGACTTGAGCGTGGAGCGTCAATGCTCCGCTGATTTGGTTGACAACCCGAGACCCTCCTCCGACTTCGGCTCTTGCTTCTAGGTCACTGCCTTGCCACTGTCTCGCGTGCATGCGGCGCTTCGCGGACGAGGAAGCAGCAGTGCTGTTACCGCCAGCAGCTACCGTCGAGTTCTTGAATTCGAAGATGGCAATCGAGTCCCCACGTGGATCGAACTCTGGCCCCAGATTCCGATTGCTAACGTAGATCAGGGGATCGGGGAACTTGTCTGACGCCTCCGAGATGAGGATTTCGGCGCCGGCGAAGGACGCATTGGCGGGCGCGTCCTGGGGCACGATGGAGACGTTGGCGAGGAGGGGAAATGTCATGCCGTTAGGGGCGGCGGGGATTTGCTGGGCCGTTAGGGTTGAGGTCTTTTCGTTGACGGTGAAAAGGATGCCGTCTGGAGCGCGTCAGTGTGGCACTGGAGAAGCGCGAAACAGGTAGTGCTCACTTCGAATGGCCATGTGGCGCGGTCCATTTCCAGGTGCGACGTCGATCTGGCCTTGGACTCTGAACTTTCCGGGCTTTCCGTCATTGACGAGCCGCCAGATCTTGTCCGCGCCCTGCATTCGAACAGGAAATTCGTGATTTTAATCAAATAAATCTATTCAGAACGTACCAGATCCGACACAAATACTTCTCCGTTGTGCTCTAGTGACATGTGAGGATTTGAAGGGCCTCCATTAACCGAGAAGTCGACGACTGGCGAGTCTTTTTCGAAATGCAAGGGATCGTTTGGTAGAGTGGCAACGAGGGAGCAACTGGCCGAGCCGAACTTTATCCAACGATGTTCAGAATCCCCAAGCGACTTGGTACTATTGGTAGGAAGAAGTAACTCACATTCATGGCAGACACCTCCCCAGTCGACAGCGGGTTGGTGAACGTGGGCCCAGAGCCACCTGTTGAGACCGTGTCTACCAATTTTAATCCACCGACCGCATCCACGATGAAAGACTGAAGGTTTCCGACCGGTGAAACCTCGTTCACAGCACTTCGCCCCGTGTCAGTTCTTGAACGCAGAAAGCGACCGCCTCACTCACTAAAGAATGCTCGAATTCTGCGGGTGCGAAGCGATCCATGATGGATTCGCTCCCGTTGTTGTTTGCTTTGTGAGTGTTAAAGAGGAAGTGTCCGTATTGAAGACGTAGGTTGCAATGAATGTCGAGAAGCCACCGGCGAGAATGGTGAAGTTGACCATCGTCAGTCGTCAATGCTGCACGCAGCGGTTATTAAAGAAAGAATAAGAATAAGGGGCACTAGGCTTAATTAGAGGAGACAGAAAGAAGAAGGGAGGAAGAAAATGAACCTATTTAGCTGCATCCGAGAACAATGCGCGGCGAACGGCGACTCCGGTGGCCCATTCATAACAATGATTTTGGTTGTACCAGTAGGTTGACGATCGATTCCTTTCTTCACATGCTGTGCTTGTCAATTGGATGATTTTAAAATTGGATGATGTCGCCGAAGGAGCGAGAAAAGAGGGGCAACGAGAGGCGCCGGTGAAGTCGATGGTGATGACCGTGATCACGATTGGCGGAGGATGAGCTGCCGGAGTTTCCCGAAACACATACGTCATCACTTACCAAACTCGTACACGCCAATCAACTTGATCTCAGACTCCCATCTGGCCGCGCTCGCCCACTCTCGTCTGCTCTCCGTCGTCCTCCAACGTCCGTGTATAGGGTTCATATTTACCCCTTGATCGAACTCGCATTCGCAACGTATGGAGTTTACTCCTGTCTCCGCGCTCGCCTGGTGGAACCTGTTCGTTCCGACGTGCCCTGGAGTCTTGTTTCATGCATAATCAGTCCAGCTCGTCCTTCAAAGCTTCACCGTCCATCGCTCACCATCATCTGCGACGTTGTCCAGTGTCCATGTAACCCTGCGTACCGTGCGGGTTTGATTCCTGCATCTGCTCTTTCCCGGTGAAACACGTTCAGCCAGAAGCTTTCGACCCGCCTTGCAGCTTCTTTCACCACCCAACATTCCTTCGTATGTCATTTAGTCCTCGAAAAAACATCTATATTTCCCTAACGTTGTTTCTGTGAAATACATTGTGAAATCATGTTCGATATGTGGCTCGGACTCTCAAAGTCTCCACCTTTCGTTCTTCAATTTCCATGTCCCACCTCTATACGCGAGTATAAATATCTCCACCATTCCTAGCCTTAACGTTCCATTTAAATCATTCAGAACTTCGCCGTCAGGTATTTCTAAAGCCGAATGGCTGTATACATAAGCTTAAAGCAAGATACATAAGCAAGATACCCACCGCTTTGCTGGTACTTCGTTCTATTCCTGCAGTGAAGCCATTAAACTAAACTGATGCCCGTCGACCACTTTTGTATTTCCTGCTCGAAAACTTGTGCGACGATATCGGCCATGAGGAACCATTGTCGCGCAAAACGCATGTTCCAAACCACCTTGTCTGCGAGGCATGCGATAACTCGTTCTCGTCAGGGGAGGCCTTGGAATCGGTTCGTTCATGCAGTTTTCTCTCAATGCTCAGACTCAGCTGTGTCTTCTTCATAGCACATTAATTCTCCTAGGCATGCAGACGACGTTGCTTCTGATAGCGGTTCTGATTCGGACGAGAACGCTTTTTGCGATGGGTGTGGACGTCAATTTATCGACGTGATGGCCTTGAACCAGCACCGAGCACATTCTTCAAATCATCACTGGTGTTTCCAATGTTCGCGAGACTTCGAGTCGGTTTCTGCTCTTCTGCAGGTGCGTATGGCTGCCGTGTATTGTTTATTCAATGCTCTTGTCTGCAATATTCATCTGTAGCACCAAAACTCACTTGCCCACGTTGGACGAGACCTCAAATGCCCTTTCTGCCCGGGAATGTCCAAGAATCCTGCTGGGATGCGTGCACACATTGAATCAAATTGCACTAAAATCAACGTACGGCGTTGACTTTCGCAGAAGACCGGAATGTGCATGGTTGTCGTGATAGGTATCGTCGGACATCTCATTCTCGTCACAAACCAGAGACACCTTCCTTTATTATTTTATGAGCGACGCCTTTGGCAATTGAACAGGTATTCTGAATGGAGGAGGAATATAATAAAAGTAAGATTTGTCTTTCTTGCGGGTCAATCTTCAAAGATCCTCGGTTGTCCCTCAAGATCAAATGTCTGCTTGAGGCCCTGAGCAGCTCAATCAGTGCCAATCGCGATAGAACAGGCCAGTTGTTGTGACTTACTACCATGCCTTTGGTTTCTTGGGCAACTTCCATGAATTTATCGTATCCTGCTTGAGTTGTGATATCAATGTCCCACCATTCCTGTGGGACAGTATCAGTAATCCGGGTGGATGAACATTCGATGGCTGCCGGGGTGATGTGCCTGGATTCCATGTCAAGGCAGTAGAGAGCGAGCTTCTGACCCATGGCACTGAAACCATAAAGCCTGGGGGTCTTGCAAGATTTGGCGAGGATGCGGAAGGTTTGCCTCATCTTCTTATCCGCAACGGCCCTGGCACTGTCGTCGTCAATGTCTGCTGCAGGTTTGACGTCAAGGAAGAAAACAGGGATCTGCTCTCTTTCGCGCACAAATTCGACAACGAAAGAGTAAAGAATGCCTCTATTGTGTCCCTGTGGCGTATGAAGTGGATATTGAGGCCACACTGTGAAATCCGCCGAGGGGAACACAGAGAATAGGAAGGAATTGTAAATTCCGCGGCACTGGCCCAACTCATCTGGCAAGATCGTATCATCGGAGGAAATACAAGAAAAAAGCTCGCGAATGTATGGATGTGACATGTGTGGAAGCGGCATGTTGCGATTTTGGCGGTTCTTCGTTGCTTAGTATGGCGAAGTCGTGCAGAAAGAAAGGCTCTCAGTATTTTCCTTGTCTTACATCATGATGTGACGAAATCTGAGACAAGCCCTAGAGTAGTGCGCACATAAACCAGTGACAAGACAAGAGGGAAAATGGTGTCCGTCCTGATGTAAATAAGGACAGCACCGCGGGGGTGAATGTCACAGTAAGAATCGCGTTTCCAAGGATGAGGAATCGCGAGAAGGATGAAGCTTGGATAAAGCCAACTTGGATAAGCACAGCCACATCCTAATCTAATCTAATCTAATGACCGCAAATTAAGAAATTCTTCAATGTGGTGATGACGGAGACAGTAATCTGGCTTCTGTCGTGACATATATGTGTCCAGAGATAATAAATAACTCCAGAGGAGGAAGGTTGTATTTTATATTTACACAGGTGCGAGCTCAAGTTAACGTTGATACTTCCCAACTAAGTACAGTACTGATCTTCATTTCTTCCATATGGAGGTTCGTTTCGTCATTCCATTTGCTGTAACTTTGGAGTTCCTCATAAGACTTTGCATGACAATACGTTCCGCCTTCTCAGTCTTTTAGTCGTGGCGCAGAGACTGGAATCCTATTATCAGCGTACCTGAGAACGTCCGACGCTCGTCTCCTGGATGACTACAGCTGGGGCTCGCCAGGCGGCGGGTCTTGAAGAATACTCTTCTTGACCCGCCGAATAGTATTCTTCTTGATACATCGGCCCTTCAATCTGTGGTAATCGTCAAAGTGCGGCCTATATAGTTATCGGGGAAAAATGAACTTACCTCCCATACCATTTTTCGTGCGGCTGCAATATCAGAGGCGGTCTTCCAGAAATTCTTGTTGGCCTCGGTTTTCTCGGTGACATTGTAAATATTTTCGACTTCAATGGTATTCATCTTGACACCCATGTCTTTCAGCCTTTTGTCCATGTCGTCGACAACCTCTTCGACCGGCTTTGATTTGCCGTAGACACTTCGGACAATGTTCTTCTGGTATCGCGTTATCAGATTCTCCATCGCGATAGCTTCCAAGGCGGTGCCGACAACGTAATCTCCAAGTTGGTCTGCATCGGTGAGCGGAAACATCTTGCCACTGGCCAGAAATCGCAAATTATGACTAATTCATTAGAGGCTAAGAATGAAGGTCCCTTGCCTTGTAATTTCGCTCAAGCCTTTATAGAAGTCCACGGCATTCTGTTCGGGGGTTATTGAACACGGGGCAGTATTTTACCATGGAGGCTTACTTTATATGTGCCCAGCTCGGGCTCGCAGCCGACAACGAACTTTGGTCATGATTAATTAGTGTTGCTTTACTCGAAATGCGTTCATCAAAGTCTCACCAGAGTGATTCCCTGCTCAGCCATCCTTCGAGCAATATCCAGGGGATCGTTCTCTGCAATTAAAAGATGAGCGGGAACGAGTCTAGAGAAGCGACCCTTTTTTGTGCTTACGATCAGGGGACGCGTCGAACGCGTCGTGAGATGCTCCGATACCATGTGGGGGTGAGTCAGTAATAAGAACGACTATCTTCGCCGCCTTTTCTTCCCAATCCATACGCAAAGCTTCTGCAAGGGCCGCCGTCTGCGCTTCGGGCCCATCTCCACCACCCGAACCCTTCAAAGACTTCAAGTTTTTCTCCATAAAGGATATGTCAGAGGAGAACCCAAAGTCCTTCGTGACATAAGTCATGTCTTGTGGGGGATGGTCGCGGAAGGCGATGAGCCCGAACCTGATATTGTCCTGGTCGAGGTTGGTTGTGCGAGATATTTTCTGGCATATGGTTCGAATAGCCGCTGTTGCGGCCTCGATATACGGCCTCTGGCTCCCGGTTGTATCCTGAACGAAGAGTATATCCCTGCATTAAGATATAGATGATTGTATTAAGGCCTCAAATATCCAAGTAGATGTATGAACTTACACCTTTTCATGGTTTGAGTCCTCGGGGTCGCTCGCAATACTTGATGTATCGTTGATTTCGGCATTTCTTTTTTTGACCTTTCTGAATATGCCACGAAGCCATTTAAAGAACATCGAACAACTTGAAGTGAGTGAATAGTAGGTGAATGACCCTATGGACTTTGGATTTCGCTCCTTCATATTTATAGGGTTATTCGCCATGGGCATTTCGTAGATATTTTTAGAACGCAGTGACTGTATCGGTGAGATGAACGTTATCAATTCCTAGGACACAGCTTTTGTTGAGGTCACGCAACACAACCAACGTATCTGTATACTCGAGTACATGACACCACTGGTATTCTATAAGAAATTCTACTGCAACATCGTGCGACGAACTATCGCCATGTCTTGTGGTGAGCACAGCCTTCAAGTGTGCAAATAAGTATAGCACTTTGTATCAATTATCAATAACGCACGGGCGGCACGGCCGCTGGAACGCGCTTGTCCGTTAAATATGGGTATACAGTACATATGATGATTATAAGGGAAATATAGAAGGCGAAGACGGGAGACTTATAGGGTTAAGTTCCGGGTTAAGTTCGCCGAGTCATTCCAGTAGGTGTGACGTTAGAGCTCCTCATGACGCCCTGCATCACGGCGCGTTTGGCCTTTTCAGATGATGAGAACCTAATGGTAAGAGAAATACAAAAGAGTTTAAATCCAGCGCACCTGAGAATAAGCGACCCCGGCCTTCCTAAGCCTGGCATCGGGAGCTTTCTCCTGATGCATAGCATATTTCGTCAAATGGCTGCATGGGTATAGACGCCCGGCCCAAAGACATACCACTGAAACCCCCGTCCGTGCATCCGAGATGCTTCCTGAGGTCTTCCATATAATCGCATTGTTCTCCATCGTAGCGGATTGGTTATAAATATTCTTGACGTTCATCGTCGTTTTGATTTGGACAATTCTGGTTTTCCGCCTATTGTGGACACCATCCATCACGGTTTCGATTGGCCGTAGACATTGTCTACGACTTCTGCTTTGTATTCCTCGATCAGCTTCTCTGTTTCGATTATTTCGACGGCGGTCCAGCGACGTAGTCTCCTAATTGGTCGGCCAAAGTAAGGGGGAATATCTGTCCGCTTTTCAGAGGATAAGCTTTGGAGCACATCACAAGCAAATACCTGCCTGGTGATCTCCGATAGAGCTGTATGGAAATCTACTGCGTTCTTTTCAGTATGAGTACCTGTTCAGGATTAGTTGGAGTCGCCTTACTTTATAAGAGCTGACTGTCGGTTCGCAAGCGACCACGAACTAGCATGCGATTCAGAGGACATATCAAGAAGAGTCTTCACCGAGGTCTTACTAGTGTAATTCTTCGCTCGGCCATCTGGCGCGCAATATCAAGGGGGTCATTATCTGCCACGCAAATGGATGAGTCAAAGATCAAGGATATGTACATAGATCGAATCAACTCATACCAGAACTGGCGACTCATCAAACTCGTCATCTTCCTCTCCAATACCGGCGCATCCGTGATAAGAACACCCATCTTGGCCGCGTTCTGCTCCCACTTCATCTTCAACACCTTCGCCAGCGCCGCTGTTACCGCCTCCGGACCATCGCCTCCACCACTCGCCTTCAACGACCGCAAGTTCCGCTGCATAACGCGCATATTAGAACTGAACCTGAAGTCCTTCGTGACCGTGTCCTGCGGAGGGTGGTCGCGGAACGCGATGAGCCCGAAGCGGATGTTGTTTGCGGCGATGTTCGTCGATTGGGATGTCTTTTGGCATATGGTTTGGATGGCAGATATTGCGGAGTCGACGTATGGCCATTGGCTACCGGTGGTGCCTTGGAGGAAAAGAACGTCACTAAAGATTGCAAGAGAATCTGATATTCAATCAAGTGTATTTGATAATTAGAGTTGTTGGTGGGAGTATGCACGTACATTTTATTCAGTCCTGCGGCGCTGTCCGAAGTCTGTGCACCCGTAATGGCCTTGTGCCGGCTGAACAATTTGTTGAAGAAAGACACGAAGAAAAAAATGTTAGTGGAGGATATGCGGTGGGTGCTACGACAGCATAAGCTCAATAACTTGGCCCTCTTATAATTTTGTAGGTCTGAATATCAGCGCCCCGTTCCAGCATTGAAAAGGGTCTCCCCGCTGAACATGGATCGACTTCTAATGACTTGGAATGAGCCCCTAAGCGGGCGGAAATCGAAGCTGTGTGTCTGTGCAACTATTTCCTTGGAAGGTTAGAGGATACATGGGAAGAAAAGGGAGCGTAGTTCAACCTCATCGACGTCCTTCACAATGTTGACAGAAGAGACTGTGCACACTTGGTGCACACCGTCATACAAGTAACATGAGTCTTGTCCAAACCCGAATAGGCACTGGCCCCGAAACCATAGTTTGGAGTGGCAGTTGAAGCTTTCTGAATGACGCGTTTTTGGTCCAACTCATCAACCATGAAATTCGTGAACCAAGTCATGATGGGCATCAGTGCCTGGAAGAAAACGTTCGATCCCAACGCCTTGTCGATGCGCTAAGGTTGCTAGACCTGAAAGCCGTGCCGCTGTCAAGGAATCTGCCAAAATCAACTCGATCGACGATCCAAGTACACGTTTGCTGAGGATCTTCGGATTGCTGTCTTGCTTCCTGCTTGCCCGAGAAAAAGGACTGGCGCTGCTCCTCTTGGGTAGAGTACATAAAGCACTGTGATTCAATTTTCCTGCCTTTCCCTAGTCGTGGGCGTAGTGAAATACATGATGTAGACGAAAGAAATACATAGCTCTAGATCTCCGGCAATTATATGCAAGGTGAGCTATACCTGACGCCCATTTTTCCGGGCATTTCACCAATTGAAGGTTGCCCCAACGCGATCGTATGGTAATCGGGAGACGGGTGAATTAACGAGTAGGTCTTGACCAGTCGTCTATTGGTCCTTTTTCTTCCCCTTCTTGCTTGCACCACTTCCAGGAACAATCTTTAGAGTTGCCACAGGGGTGGAAGGCGCCAGCCAATGCACCTTGATGACCCGTGCGGCAAACAAGAGCCCTAGAACAGCGGTCGCAAGGGATTTAGCACCGAGAGCACTGAGTGGGGGGAAATCTGAGTCGGCATGGGGTTTGCGTGTTACAGATAGAAGGGGAGATGATAGAATGAGCGTGGTGTATGTGTGGACCGAGGAGAACGCATGGTGGCCGGTGGTGCTGCTATAGATAAGAGCTGTGGTGATATATGTAAATAAAGCGGAAGGATGGATTTCACAAATAACTGACCAACCAAAGCACCTCCCCATAGATCGAGAGTGCCGGCCCACCCAGCACCTGCGCGAAGAACTGGAGGTGTGCTGAATGACCAGTTCGGGGTCCAAGCCCCGACGGTGCTGGCAGAAAGCCCGCCCCCGGCAGAGACGATGGCGCCCAAAAGCATGTGTGTCAGGGCAGAATTCTGATACTCTGGGTGGATATTCGGGGAGTAAAGCAGTCCGAGGGCGGAAGTGACGGCGTTTGTGCGTAACAGGGCATCTAATGGCCATAAAATGGTGTCGGTAACTGGGGGGTAGAGCAGCTAGATGCAAGATCACTCCAAGGCATTACAGGCAAGATTGAGCGCACGTACGTCAGGGAATATCTGGAAGAGGAGTGTGAGGACTAGATGGACGGATATGTAGATGATCGAGGGGCTGAAAGAATACAGCATGGGCGGCGGTAGTCCCAGGAAGAAATGCGAAATAAGGCCACCGCCCCAGCACTGTCCAAAGTCAGTCCCTTTGTCCAGAACTCAAGAACTCAAGAACACGAACCATAATGAGATAGCCTGTTATATAAGTCCCCCATGAAAGTGGCGTTGGCGAACGACGCGCGTTTGCCTGGAATATCATTGACACGCGTGCGGCGTGTAGAGTCGGCGCTAATGGATACGGGAACCATACTGAGTGAACCTTGGTGGTATTAATGTACACCAGGGCATCTGATATGGGACGCAGGTAGTTTGCAGCCGTCAAAGCTAGCTCCATGATGAAGGTTAAGAACAAAAATTAGTTTGCTTTCGTGGATCGCGGTGACCAACGTCGAACGTGACCGGGCAGCCTTCAGGCACACGAGTAGCTTACATATTTGACCTCGTGAGCAAGAAACGTCCGATCCCGACGCATCCCGTACTGCGATTCTTGCAATTGACGTGCTAACACACCTTCTAGTCTCAGTGAAATCTTTTCCTTATCTACGCACTCACAAGACCTCGAAGAAAACGATGTTGGAACTTGGATCAAAAAACAGTCTCGTCGCTAACTTCTGAATCCGGTAACCGGCTTTCTCTCACTCACCCACCAAGTCCAAAAACTTGAGCTTGAGCTTGAGCACTTGACGCTGACCCTCTCTTACATTTTCCACAGTACAGGATATGGCACCATCCAAATTTCCTCTTGGACCTTCAAGAGTTGTGGCAGGGAGAAATCCTCCCCCAGGCACCGACAGCTACGCTGATGCGATTCGGGAGCGTCGTGGAGCACGCGGAATCACCCCGCTCGATGCCAATCTTCTCCATGTACCTCCTATTGCTGGTGGGTATAATAGCCTGATGGGGGCTATCAGGACAAAGGGAAAACTTCCAGGTGACATCCGTGAAGCCATGGTGTGCAATGCTTGCCCTGCATGATTTTACACCGTCTGAATCCAGCTCTAGATTCTCCGCGTTGCGGCGATAAACCATGCCGCGTTTGAATGGATCCAGCATGAACAGATAGGCCGCAAGGAGGGGCTATCCACTGGCCAATTATACGTCATTCGGGATGCAAAGACCCCTTTACCATCTCTCCCGACCGTCCTCACCCATCTCCAGACTGCCGCTTTGGCGTACACGGATCACAGCACTCGCGATGCCCGTGTTCCTATGAGCGTCATACAGGAGCTCAAGAAACAAGTCAAGGCTTATGTTGTGAACGGAAATCCGTCGCTGACCGCAGAAGAGGTTGATGCAAATGTGGACGACCTTTATGTAGAGGCAGTGATGGTCGTGGCTTCGTACAACATGGTATCCCGGTTCTTGCTGGGAACAGATGTGGCAGGACTCTCAGACACGGAAGTACCATGGCCTGTGGAGAAGAAAGAGGTGAGCGCTTCAGACATCTGTTATTCCTATTGTTGCTCCCTTTCTCAACTTTATTCTCTGCTGTATTTACGACGTTCTGACTGTCAATTTATTTCAACCTGGTCATAGCATTTTATTTCTCTCCCGTCCTTCCCTCCGTCCTCAACGCTAACACACACGATACACGCCGTCACCCTTATCACTTCTCCTTCCGCGCCCTGGTTGGTCTTTTCCAACTCCCTCCTTACCGATTGGACCATGTGGAGTTATATCATACCATATTTTTTGGATCTCCCATCTTCCGAAACGACACCATACAACATCCTCCTCCACTCTCAGCGAGGGCATGGTCTATCCACACTCCCACCACCGACGGCTCACCAAGATCGCTTGACAACGATCCCGCTCCTCGCTAGCGACATCGCGAACCTGCTCGACGCGCTCTCCATCCCGACCCCCGTCCGCTCGGTTATCGGCGTCTCGCAAGGCGGTGCAGCCGTCCTCGCGTTTGCCGCGATGTACGCCGATAAGACGAGAAGCGTCGTTGCTTGCGACACGGCGCCGCGCACACCGGTCGGGAATAAAGAGGCTTGGGAGGACAGGATCCGCCTCGTACACGGTGCCTCTGACTCTACGCCAGCATCTACTGCGGACACGGACGAGTACGCGAAACGCGTAGGCATGGCCAAATTGGCCAAAGCTACCGTTCCCCGGTGGTTCCCTCCTGGATCCTTATGTAGCACTGGGGTCGCCGAAGGCGAGAAGCAAGCGCGTTGGGTGGAAGAAATGGTCGAACGAACGGACGTTGCGGGATTCGTCCACGGTGCGAGGGCGCTTGGGGACTATGACGTCTTCCAACTCTCAGCCGATACAGGGGTGCCTGCTCAAGAAGGGGGAGGCTTATTTAACAGCCCCATTGAGCGTGTGCTCCTCCTTGCGGGGAGCCTCGACGGCGGTGGAAAAGTCGCTAAAGGACTACAGGATCTATCCACAAATTGGAACGACCACAAGCGCGGCGGAAACACGGATAAATCGCCGACAGATGCACCTACGCGTGTACAATTCGTGGAAATCGACAGTGCCGGGCATCTGCCAATGATTGATTCTCCTGTTACGTTCAGTAAATATCTAACCCAGTGGGTAGGAGCATTCTAATCGGCCCCCTACTCTGTTACCATCGATATGAATACGAAACTATTTCTGCCTGCCTGCCTGGTGACTTTACTGCATGCCGCTTTGCGATGACATGCTAGAGCTTGTGACTGATTGTATACATTTTGCGACTCTGAGACGTCGACGAAGCAGCATGTGAAATCTATAGCACACGAGGTCATGAATCATCACTTGCAGAAATGTACATAGATAAAACAGTCTTGCTACAATCTGGAGGACGAAAAATTCAGGACAAATAATTGGGTTTGCCAAATAAACGACGTTAAGCCAACATCCAGTGGGAACAACAATCCCTCCTCTCTCTCAGTACTTTATACTCTTGGAATAGACGGAGGAGTGACTTCGGAAAAGAGTCAAAGATTCACAAAAATGGCATGTCGACAGCATAGCTATCCAGAGTACACACTATCTGACACAAAGTTTTGGTTATGTATGACCGTCATGTATTCGTCTTTATGAACTATTTGTTAAAGGTGATATTCTCGATGTTTGTCAAAAACATCGCCAGCCAATCTATGACCTGTCTGTGGCGGCTTCGAGGCAGCGCCAAGCCTCAGCGCTCGCACTCAGTGGACGGACCGAAATATCCGCCTCACTCGACAAAGGTTACCGTTCCTCGATGGTTCCTTCCTGGCTCCGTGTGTGGCACGGTGTGTAGCAATGTGGGAAGCGGACATGTTGGGTGGAAGAAATGGCCGAGCGCACCAGCTGCTCGCTTGGATAGTAGATTAGATTGTATGTGGCTGTGCATATTCATGCGCTAAGCGCGCGCTGCGACACTATCCCGCACGGGTGCCGCGCCTTCCCCAGTCAGAGTGGCCTGCTCCAACGGACGTAGCGGGATTCATCCACGGCGCGAAGGCGCTTGGGGACGCTTGGGGACTATGACGTCTTCCATCTCTCAGCCGGTCCAGGGGCAGCTTCCTTGGGGCACGTGCTCCTTACTTTCTGGAGTGTCTTTTACAAGTTGACGTTGACACGCATGAACGCGAGGGACACACTAAATTGAGCTCCTTAACGCTTGGAGACTATGACGTCTTCCATCTCTCAGCCGGTCCAGGGGCGCCTGCTCGAGAAATGGGAGGTTTGTTTAACAGCTTCCTTGGGGCGCGTGCTCCTTACTTTCTGGAGTGTCTTTTACAAGTTGACGTTGACACGCATGAACGCGAGGGACACGCTAAATCGAGCTCCTTCCCCATCGGCGATGGCTGTCTGTCGGAATTGGCTACTTCTCCAGATTTACTCAAGAGGAATCCCACTCTGTCAGCTGCGGCACACTAAATCGAGCTCCCTACCCGTCGACGATGGCTGTCTGTCGGAATTCGCTACTTCTCCAGATTTACTCAAGAAGAATCCCACTGTCGGCTGCGGCACAATCGACGACGGCTGTCTGTCGGAATTGGGTAATAAACAATTACCTTCTCCAGATTTACTCAAGAAGAATCGAGCTCTGTAAGTTGCGGCACACTCCTTACCCATCGACGACAGCTGTCTGTCGGAATTGGCTACTTCTCCAGATTTACTCAAGAAGAATCCCACTCTGTCAGTTGCGGCACACTCCTTACCCATCGACGACAGCTGTCTGTCGGAATTAATTGGCTACTTCTCCAGATTTACTCCAGAAGAATCCCACTCTGTCAGTTGGGGCACACCATCAACGCATGGCCTATGGATGGTGATAGATGGCAATAGCGCTCACCTGGGCAGATGCAAGTGGACGATGCGATGCAGCGATCTTCTTTTCCGGTCTAGTAAGCCAGAGATAACGGCTATAACGTGTGTCTAACGACATTTGGAAGCACACATTCAACTTGAACCGCCGATTGGCGCCAAAAGTGGTACGCACCCGGCTTATGTATTATTATCAATAATCACACTCATCACCTCGGCCTTCTTGGAGCGTGTGATTTTTGTGCCAACTCTTTGTGTCTCTGCACGGCATCATGATAAACATTATCTTGCGCGCTGAGAAAGCGAAGTGAAAGATGAAAATAAGTCAATCCCCGCTTTTAATCTGACAGAAACCGCGTTCCGTAAGTCTTTTTATGTTCCCCATACAACACAAATACCGATATAAGGTTGTTGAAGTAGATGCTAATGGAGGGTGAAGCAAAACCTCCTGGCAAGCTAGGTGTCCCCATTAGGAAGGTCCCCATGAGAGGATGATAATTGTTTCATCGGTATATTAGGATCATTCATTGCATAGAATCAGTAGAAGAGGACGCAACTGGAGAGTATAAAATCCGTCATGATCCCTCCACCACACTACCTAGGTCTCCCATTGCCTTCTCTCATGGACTGTAAATTTTGGTTCAAGCTCGTTTTTTTCAGCACACTTTCTTTTTTTACGGTGTACGATAATGTTTGTCAAGCACTGGAAGTACCGACACTTGGTGGACAACTGCTACTCAACCATCTAATCAGACGACGTCGCAAGGCACTGGAGATGGTATGTATGTTTTGAGCCCTAGATATCTGGATTCTGAGCATGCACCACATTTCTTACTTTATGACCCCAGGTTGTCCCTGTTACGATGTACGTCCAGGAGACATTGAATATTTTGGGCCTGAATATCTCACAATAAGAAGCAGATGGCACCTCTATAAAGAACAAGCTATCTGTGCTAGCTGGGGGGTCTGTATCATCCTGACCACAAGACAGGCGTTGGAAGGTTTGGATGAAGATACTCTTCTGGTCTGTAATTTTTGCTTGTCATTACTTCTTCTTCATTTACACATGGCACACTCTTCAGGAGCGCATTCGTGCTATGGGACCTATCATATTCTCCCTTGCACATTCAGTTCCAATTCTCGCAATCCATATTCTCTACTACAGAGAAATGGTGATATCGACGAATTCCCCAGCAATTGTGGCCGTACAAGCTGCGTTCATGACGCTTCCAGAAATAATTTCAGGATACTTCGAAGTGAGACGCATGTATAAAGATTCTATTTCGCATAGGTCTCGTAGGTGAGCAAGCATTCTATATCTTCCTAACGTTACGCCTTATAACGGACGTAAATTTGATAGACTGACTATCACGGCGAACTTGGCTTGATTCGGATTCATGCAAGGATTCATGACACAATAATAAGTTATAACGTCGAAAGTGTTAAAAAGTTATGGGTAAAAGGAACCACTATTTTGTTCAAGTTGTGTTGTATAGGACAGTTTCATGATACAGAGGGACGATACTATTCAGTCGTATCGCTTATCCCTTCCATTGTAGTCAATGTTGTAACACCTGACTGAAGTTTCAAGTTAGACGCCAACGCTGCGGCTGCAGCCACCAACGATCATCTGCACAGCATACCTATCTAGTCTAAGTCATCATCAGCTCAATCAGCCGGCCCATTTAAGCACTGCCTACGTCCCCGTGATTTTGCATCGCCTTCACGGTGCAACTGCAAGTCACAATTACTGCCTTCTCTGGCTTACACGGATTATGGCACACTGCGGCACACCGGAACCGCAAGCAGCCCGCAGCCATTTAAAATGATATCACTGAACAGCGAAGCTTCGTTCTATTACCGCACTTTTCAACCAACCTCCCACACCATCTTCAACACATCCAGATTCCTCAGAGAACTATCCATTTGAGAATTCCATGGTCTCCTTCGGCTTTATGAATTCCAATCAACCATCTGGTAGCTCTTCAGAACCTCAGGCAGATGGTGCAGACAGACCGAACGTCAGCGACAAACCGCTGTGAGTACCGCTCTTCGATACTGAAGACTCTTGGTTAACCGTAAGCGGCTCTACAGCGATGTAGTCTTTTTGCAAGACACGACAGGCAGCCAGGGCCCTTATATTCAGGCTGCACGAAAGGCCATCCGCGACATCTGTGACAAGATCTCTACCACTGGGGAACTATCTAAGGATCTTATAAGATTCGGTCTCATCGCCTTCCGCGACCACCCACCTCAAGATAGGACCTACGTGACGAAAAACTTTGGATTCACGTCAGACATTGACACCATGCAGAAAAACCTTGCCGGGCTCATCGCCTCTGGGGGTGGTGATGGACCCGAAGCGCAGACTGCGGCGCTTGCTGATGCGTTGAATCTGGAATGGGCGGAGAACGCGGTGAAGTTGGTCATCCTTATCACTGATTCTCCCCCGCATGGCCTTGGTGAGGTTGGAGATGGCTTCAACGAGTCTCCAGATCGTGAGTCATGCTTTACGTGTGATAGTGCTGTTTCATCTAATCCTACTATATCAGAAAATGACCCTCTCGATATTGCTCGACAAATGGCTGAACGAGGAATTACTTTGGTAGGCCTGGTCTTCGTTATATTTCGGACGGTATATTAACGGGAAGTCCAGTTCGTTATTGCATGCGAGCCTGCGCTCAGCAAATACAAGGTATGACATCAACGTTCGTTCGACAGGGAAATGTTGCTTAGGACTGTAACCGTTGACAGAACGCAGTTGATTTCTACGCAGCCTTGACTCAAATTACAAGGTATATCCTCCATACTAGCAAGACTATGTCCACGGACTGAAGAACTGACCGAAAATTCTAACTCCCAGCGGACGTGTCTTCCCTCTCCTCATGGCGGACAAGTTAGGGGACTACATCGTCGGCACCGCCCTCGAGACTATCGAAACCGAAAAACTTATCAGCGAGTTTGAACAAGTGATCGTCAATGACGTGTACGGGAATGCTACACCAGTCGAGAAGGTCACGGAGAACCTCCAGGAATATCTCAAAGCAAAAGGAACGAAGATCAACACTATGGCTGTCGACGACGTCTACGTCGGTAGTGCGGCGGCAATGAACAATGTTGCGCTGTGGGGCGGAGCCGAGAACATTGCAAAGGTTCGACATAGGGTTGCAACAGTAGGTGTCGAAAATTCTTCCCTGTGGGTCTAAGCTGAAGGTTCAAATCAAACAGATCACGGAGCCCCGTATGCAAGCCCAATACGCGTCGAGGGAGCAAGCTCCTGCCGTCTCCTTCAAAAAAGCAGAGTTCAGCCAAGCACAGGTGAGTTTACGTCTCAGCTGCGTAGCCCCGCTTCTATCCTTTGCTCATCTTGATACGATGTAGGCTCAGCGCGTCGTTATGCAATCCGTCGCAAGGAATTCCAAGGTCACAGCGTCCGGGATGTTTTTAAGACAAGGCGGAAATGCAGCTTCAAGCAATGCACCTGCTCCCCCTTCTTAAAAATCTCTGTCTGAACTCGGGCCGAATGCTTCCTTTGCTTTTTTCTCGGTTTTGGATCTAACACTGTAAATGTACTACCTTGTCATTAATTGCATCCTGCAAGTAAATTGCTCGAACTCCCAATCGCTGAATCAATATCTACACGAAAAGCCCCAAGTTAGTCACCAACATTATACAGAACAAGAAGGGAAAAAGACGAACAAGAAAAGAAGGATGCAAGGGAAATCATGTCAAGCACTCCGAGAGGAGTAGAAGTTTTCATTGGCTGCCCTCCCCAGAGAACGCGAATGAAGTAGTCAGACTTGGCGCTATACAACTCGAAAACGATCTGGAATACAAGTCAGTTATGGGAAGCAAACGGCAGTGATGAGGCGATGGCGTACTTCAGATCCCCTATGAGATGACGAAAGATATGATGAATAGCGACTCGCATGAATCAAAGTGAATGCTTACATTCCAGGCCACACCATCTGGTCAACTTGTAAAAATCCAAGAAGGGGCGACATGGAACCGTCATGTGCGACCTGGAAACCGATCATAGGCGCGGGGCAGGAAAACTTGGGCATGACGGCGACTTACATTATGGAAGTATTTAAGCTTCCAAAGACGAGCACCGCATTCAGCCAAATAAATCATTTTTCAAGGAAGAACCAGCTCGTAAATGGGCTTTGAGCTCTAAAACCCATGCGCCATAGCTCAGAGCTGAATATTGTGCGGACGCGGGCGCGTCGCGGAACTGATATGAATATTCCCAGTTCCCGAGGCGGAATACCGTATTGGCCTATATTAACATCACATCATAAGCCAAAAAAAAAAAAGATAAGGCAGGGAACCAAATAGCTGACCTCGTCTTGGGTTACACAAATCGAGGTATCATTAAGGCTACAGGGCAGGGCCTTTCCGTGACACTGTTTGGCACTGAGATTGTCGTAGTAACTATCGCAAAGGAACACTCAGAATCTCAGACGACACGAAAGGATAACGGTGAAACGCACTGATCAAAACTAGTATGCCATCCCCCGTTGTCATGTGTAGCTATCCCAGATACTTGATCCAATTTGGCATAGAGAGAAGCGGCTTCAGTCAAGTGAGCTTGCCATTGTTGCCCAGAGCCCCCTGTTGTATAGTCCGAGCGCAGATTAGAGGCTGTGGGGCAAGAGTACGTGGGCTCTAGTGAGTCGAACGTCGAAGATTGTATCAGAGTTGCGGAGAATCGAGAGTCGGACTGCGGGAACAGTCCTGCGAGGAGTCCCGAGGCCACTTGAGATGTGATTACGTTGTTGGTTACACCTGGAAAACGTTATGCTAGTGCGCCATGGAATGTAAGGAGTTTGGCGCACGAATTTGAGCGACGGTTGTGTCAAACCTGGAGCCGAGACCGAGTCGTGATGCGTAGACAGAACGGAGGTCCTGAACACTACGATTAGAAAGAGACATTTTGCATAACTAGTGCGAAGTAGAGTACATACAGATCCGTGAGTGATGGAATCTTGCAGGCCATCGCCCGTAATTTGGGGGAATTGACAGCTGGAGTTGAGATCGAAAATAACAAAGACCAGTTACGTTGAGTGATATGAGCCACGCTGAGCTACATACCTGCTTCCAACAAAACCTGGGCCGACAGTAGTTGTCCATGGATTTTGCGCGTCAGTAAATGCTTGCCACTATGAAGACAATGTTTAGAGAGATATTCCACGATTAGCGAGGATTAATATTGACCTGTACGGGCGAAACACTAGCTCCTGGTCCCTGGGGGCTTCCAAATACAATACATATCAGTCATTCGGCAGGATATTCGACACGAAGTCACTCACGCAGTTCCTCCAAAGGTAGCACCCGAACCATCGCAAGACCACGCGACATCTTCCTTAAAAAACGTGTTTGACGCGTAAGGTGTGCGTTTGTGATGTCTTTGAATTACTTCCACGTATTTGAGGGTGTAGTTCTTCGGTGGCGTCCTAGATAGGAGAACGTAAGCCAAATAGTTGCATTCAAAATATAGTAGAGCGACGAACTTGTATTCCCGTTGCCTAACATGGGGCATATTACACCAATTGTACGTGCCATACAATGCGTTAGGTGTGATTGACGAGTTAAAGATTCCCGGGGCGCCAGATCCATTCAAGACGAAAGTCAGGTTGTTGATGTTCGTTGCAGCGGGTGGATAGTGGACGATTTCCCCAGAGGCGACTGCAATAGCAGCGAAGACAACTGCAGCAGAGATGAGCATGGCGGCAGGAGTTGGGTTCGTCAACGATAGGCTCGGTCCGCTTGTCCGTCGAAGCGACACGCTTTTAAAGCTTCGACGACGATGGTTTACGCGTGACCTATTATGAGGGTGCTTCTGTGCCACGAGGAACGTGTGTCGGGGCCGCCTAACCGTCGCTGTGCGTGTAGACAACCACGGTTGTCAGATTTGCCAGGAATAAGATGTGGTGCAGTTGATGTGGGGCTTGTGTGGGGCGCAATATTATGCACTGTAATTTTAAACGCCAGGAAGAACGTTACGACATTGAAGGTCTCCTAGATGCAAAAGGAGGGCCTGTTTCTTGTGAGTTAGCCTTGACACTCATCCAACAATTTGTACTTGCCTTCAACGGTGCCTTCAAGACTTTTTAACGCTTCACGATGATGGTCGACGATGATGGTCGCCAACAATGAACGCAATATCATGAGTTCGTCCCCAAAGCGTGGGAATAGATTACCAATTACCACATTGCCGAAACTGCCAGACCGACGTCCATGTGCACAAGCGACCAGAAGAGACCCTACTAAACTCCCGAGACAGCGCTATACAGCTTCTTCTAGGCATTCTTACCAACGTTCGATGTCGACCTCATGCTCAACAGCTGGCAAACATACCTCCAGGGTCATGCTTCTTGTCTTTCAGAGTTCTTTGCGGTCCTGCGGAATCCGGTTGGGCCGTCCAGCAATTTAGTTCGGCACCACTTGTCATCGACTGTTTAAATACGAAGGGCTTGAACCAGCCAACAGTCGACGTAGTCGCTCGCCAACAGCCATCGATTCTGGCTACAAGGAGTGAATAACGTGAACAAAAGTCATGCTCTTTCTGCGTCCTTTGGATCTTTTCGCGACTAGTTTGGGCTTGGTGGCCTTCGTGTCCTCAGCATGGGCAGCTCCAAGTTCGAGCGGAATTGCAGCTCAAAGCTATTTGGGTCAACAGGCGTTAGCAGATATCTTAGACCGGGCAGCCCCGATTGCTGGTGAGCACGAAAACTGTTCGATGTTCTCATACGGCTTATCGCGTTTTTTCACCCTCAGGAATTGATAATGGATGTTCCAAGACAGCCAAAACTTGTGATTGGATGGCCAAATTTGCTGACAGCACGAAGTTGGTTCATATGAATCTGCCTGGCACTCATGATACTTCCACTTGTAAGAACCGTTTTCCTTGCCTTCACCGCAGTAAATAAATAACTAAGCAACATCATATAGGGAATTACTCTGACGCTACGCAAGCCTCGCTCACTCATTATACTGGCCCGTGAGTTGAATATATGCGTGAATAATTGTCCTGGATAAATGTCGAGTTGCGTGCTAGAATGCTGCCTGCAGAGGTCTACCGCTGCCAGGAACACTCTATCCTACAATCTCTGAACGAAGGAATACGCGTTTTTGACCTGCGCGTCGCGTATAATCCTGGAAATGACACACTCGGGTTCTACCATTGTAAGCCATCGATCTCTCGAAGTAAGCACGTTGACGTACCCACCTGCCTTCAGCCAGTGCTCTTTTAAGCCCTACCACAAGAGTAGAGGACGTCTTCTTCGGACTTTACAACTGGCTTAACAACCATCCCACTGAGGCCGTGTTGGTCTCTATCAACCACGAAAGTGGAACTGGAACGCCGGAAGACTCCATATTCTATGAGAAACTCTACGACATCCTCAATACTCCTCTCGCACAGAAGTACTGGGTCCAAGTGAATGGAACGGTACGCCGCCGACGTACCATGGTCTTCTGTGTACCCTATTTATTTGTTCGCGTTTTTCCTTTGTAGCTTGGAACGCTGGGAGAAGCACGAGGAAAACTTACACTCCTCCAACGCTTCAGTTACAACCTGCTCCCCGCCAACTTGACGAAGCGTATAGGAATCCCACTTGACCCCGGACACTGGACGGACAACGCGAAGATAATCGAACTTGTCTACAACGTGGCTAAAAATCAGATCGCGTTTATCGAGGTAATTGGATTTTCCCCAATCCAAGTTACCCATTTGACGCGCTTTATCATGCAAGGACTTTTATGAAATAACTGCTAGTCTCCCTCTGGGTTCAGGCGCAACAACATACATTGACGCGAAATTCAACGCAACGACGGCACATATCGCGAATGCAACTCGTACGGATCTCAATCCCGACCAATTGTACATTAGCTTCGCAAGTGCCGCCTTTATTGATGATAACCCTCCCATGACGCCTCAGGTTCGTCGATTGAAACTTTTTCCTGAAGCAAAGACGGATAAGCCGAACTACTTTCTTCCAGATCTTCGCATTGGGCAATGGTACCGAAGTTCAGGGCATGGACCAAAGGCTACTTCCTTGGTTGCAGTCACGGAAGGGCCAACGTTTTGGAATCATCAGTATGTCATGCCGTAACTTCTCCTTGCATTCCGGTTATTGAATGTTCCTTATTTCAGTGTTCGATTTCTACGATGCCGTTCCGGGTCTTGTCGAGGCAGCTATTGGACTCTGATTTGCCTTTATCGTCCTGTGTCATTAGAATGATAAAAGGTGACAAAAGAACCAGTAAGAAATTTGCGACGTCTAAATTCTTGAAAGGACATTCTGGCCTATGATAGCTTGCACCAGCCCTGGGACAGCATCGAAGAAGTCGAGGACTAAGGCAAGATGACATTAGCCATTAGGAACACGCCTTGGAGTTCGAACGTAAAAAGTACTTACGCACGATTCCAAGTCGTTTACCCTGATTCTCCTGCAACCACGAGAGGAGCCCATGATTGACACCCGTCCTGATGTCTACTCCGTTTCCGAGAGCATACACCTAAGTATTCCAATCAGAAACTGGTCCGATAAGATAGGATATCCATACCTGTGGTAGCAAAGACGGCTCTTCGAACCGGAAAGCTGCGCTAGCAAAGCTGATATATAGTTGATCGGGATGAAGATTTTTGTCTACTGCTTTCTCTAGGTGAGCTTTGAGGACCTGGAGCTTCTCCTCAATACAAGACTCGGGATTTGAGTTAGCAGATGGAGGGAGTTTGTAGTGATCCTTTGAGTCCAATTATTACTGAGCGAGCTCTACGAGATATCAATCCGAGGCAGGAAGCTACCTGGATGTGTGCAATGTGGCCTTTCTCCGCATTGTAAGTGAGCTCGATCGCCTTGCCGTTGACAGTCCAGTGCTTAGCATCGAGGTGGATACCTATCCGGTGGGTCAAATGCGCGGGGAGCAAGTTGAAATCGAATCGTTGGAGAAGCGTCAACTTCCCGCGAGCTTCTCTCAATGTTCCGAGCTATATGGATGTATAGGCGAGTGAGTGTTTCCATATTTAAAATTGAGGAACGAAGGACATACCGCTCCTCTCTCCTGCACCCAATATATTTTAGCTAGATCGCTGGTCAAAATATTATATAACTGTTCCTGAAGTTTAGCGTCATCTCGAGTTCCTGTACCAGGTTCGAAATTCATTGATACAAGGACAGCCTCTGTAGGGTGATTGTCGAGCCAGGTATAGAGTCCAAACAGGACGTCTTCCATCCTTGTCGTTGGGCTTAAAAGAGCCAGCGCTAATAGGTATTCAGCCGGGTTGGTGTTGATCTTAGTGATTAGAGCTAATGCGCAAAAGTCTGGGACCTACAATGATAAAATCCGATAGTATCTTTACCTGGATTCCAAGCGTATCGAAGGTCAAATACGCGGATGCCTTCGTTTAGCATTCGGAAGATAGAATGTTGCTGACATCTGTATATTGCAGAGTCGGGTATACTGCAGCACAAATCATCCATTCGTAAACTTCAAATATTTTGCCCTAACGGAATCAGAGCACTCACGGGCCTGTGTATCGTTTCAAGGATTCTTGGACGTCAGGCGTGTAATTCCCTGAACAAATTCTTAGTATACATACTGTACATTGGAGTAAACATGGACGGACAGGTGCATGTATCGTGTGTTCCAGGCAAATTCATATGAACAAGCTTGGTTTCGTCAGGAAACTCGGCCATCCAGTCACTGAGTTTGCCACTCTTCCCGAATTCTTCGACACTTCCTACATTGGACAGGAGTCAGAAAGTAAATTGGATCCCTGTTTGTCTTGATGGTAGAGCATAGCAAGGCGCTTAGCGCTAGACCCACCAAGTATGGGTGCCCCTCGATGCAAAATCTCGATCAAGGCAGCTTGGTGTAACGAGCCTCGGGGTTCACTGTTGGCAGAAGAATCCATAATGAGTTTTCGTTCAGTGGCAGCCCAGGGCAACGATGGATAAAGTCGAGGAGCATCGATATGGTTGTAATGGCATCCGTTCCGGGTCACACGCTACAGGGTCCTTCCAAACTGAGGTCTTGAAGTGAAGGAAAGCAAAAAAGATGACCGAGACAGGGGTCGAACCTGCAATCTCCTGATTCGCGTTGAGTCGTAGTCAGACGCGATGCCATTTCGCCACACGGCCGTTGTGAGAAGGCGGGCATAAGTTGTAGAGGTTCCGCTTGAAATACGCCAAACTTTTTTTTTTCCGGCCAAGCCGAAAAAGTGATCGGAAGCGAAGACAAATAAGAACACGTGATTATTTGGGAAGTAACCGGGCGGCTATAAAATCTGCGAATAGCCAGACTTACATGGCCGTGTGGCGAAATGGCATCGCGTCTGACTACGACTCAACGCGAATCAGGAGATTGCAGGTTCGACCCCTGTCTCGGTCATCTTTTTGTTCATTTTATTAATACTGAGCGAAAGGCAATAATGTATGTGCTGAGGAATTGAGATTTCTTTGAAGGGAAGAAGAAATGTTATTTCATTCAAGTACATGGCATGCTCCATGGCAAAGAAAACATCAAGCAGATACAGGATAAGGTTTGAAACCCATTGCAACAAGTGATATATAGGTCTTATTGCATCGTATCCGCACGATGTCGCCTACCCTACGTACGGATCAGTCGAATGGTGGTCTCAACACCTCCACCTTCTGGCAAGCAATGCGACCACGAGGAACCTCAGCTATTTAACCCTTCCAGAAGTTATCATAAGATGCACTAGCATTCACACCCTAGAAATGCCGGGAAAGGGTCATCAGTCGAAGCGCAAATGATAGAGAAGCAATGCGTACCATTGTGATATAGGCGATAAGACCCTGCGAGAGCACGCCACCGAGCAGATGGACTTTGAAGACGGGATTGTATTTCCCTTCGGGTCCATAGCTATCGTGGAAGATGTTCAGCGAGTCTTCGACGTTGCGTGTCCGGCCGCGGATGTCTTTGATGGGGTTCGTGATATATGGATACATCTTGTCGACGACCATATTCAAGTCCTCGTCGAAGAAGAACTGGCCAGTGTGCGCGAGGCGACCGGCCTTGAACGTGTTGTTCTCCGGGATGACGGACCATTCTGGGAAGACCTTGGTGTGGATGTGGGTTGCTCGACCGGTGTAGTACCCAGGGTAGATACCTGGTACATGGGTTTAGTATTTTGAGTAGAGATGACAAGGCGGTGCACGCACTGGTGAACTGGACGACTCCGTTCTTATCCGTTGGCCATGCTCCTCGAAGCCAGGTCTCCTGGGGGATTGTACGAGGGAATGCTGACAGGAGACCTCTCCTTTTACCTTCTTTTGCTGGCACCTCGTTCGCTAGGTGGGGGTGGGGCACGGGATGGCCTATTCAGGATTCAGGACCGTCGTGAGCATGCATTTCCACAGAAGAACCGGATTAGACACACCTGCATAAGAGCCAGTCGCGTTCGCCTGCCAAATATCTACCAAAACATTGGGAAGAGGTTGACATGTCTCGACGTCCATGACACCAATATCCAGCAGCTACAGGCGTCATAAGTTCATATGAAACATCTTCAAGCGACCAAGATGACAAACCAGGAGCAACCCATCCTGGATCTCCGCAATATTTTGCCTGATTGGATGGCCTTCAGTATGATAATATGGTCCTTCGGTGACTTCAGGAGCGAGTACACAGGTGTTATTCTGGATATGAGTATCGGATATCGGGGTGCAGTTCATGATCTCGTCATTATCATGGGCGTGATCTTGAGACTCTGAGTTATGGGCCGCGTCTGCGATATCGCCGTATGTTTCTGCAGAGAAAAGGTGTTGCAGTCCCGGCAGACCTGGGATGCCTGCTAAAGCTTGTTGGGCCCATGCCTGCTTTCGAGATGCGGTGAATGACTCAACCGCTGGCGCACACTGTTCCAAGGAGATGAAGTTAGTAAACGCCGATCAATATAAATGGATATGAAAACACGAACATGATAAGCAGCAGCCTGTAAGGCCCGCTGAACCTCTATCTCGTGCTCGGTCTTTGGGTTCCGGTGTGCAGACGATTGATTGATGCACAACAGTGCAAAGAGGAGCAGAGTCGGAGCGGCGAGCATGGTGGGTGGATGGGGGACGGTAAACAGGATCCGCCGCCTGGTGGTTTAAGTAGGAAGCTGTTGTCGGTACATAGACCCTTGTTCGTGGGGTATGGGGTTCACATGAGAAACTTTGAATGGAGGTGTGCGAAGAAGACCCGCCCGACTGGATCGCACGGATCGGCAACGACAAGCTCCAGCACCTACTTTAGGGTCAGCAACCGAAACATGCGTTCTTCAAGGACGGTTCTCGTGATCACTTGAACGACCTTGGTGTGGTCTCGAACGACTCATTACATAGTGGAATATCAACTGACAGTTCGTCAGAGGAACATGGGTTGTGTTCAGCACAGCTGCAGGAGAGTACAGGCAGGAATTGCGTAAGTGCCATTCGTAACATAGTCAGCAGGAGCACTGATGTTCAAGTTGCATTCTAGGTTGATTCCAGCCTCCCTCAAGCCTCCCTGACGGTTTTCAAGTCTGAAACAAGTCCCCCTTTCATGTCAGTCGACGTAGGCCTTTTGAGGAACACCCGGAACTCTTAGAAACCCCGCTTTCAGTGGGTCAAGTTTTAGAGGAGTGCAATAGCGTTCAACTTGTCTACAAAGTTGTGAGTATCAGCAAGTATTTTTTTGGTTGACCGTACGACTACGTGAACGACCTTGTATCTTACGGTGTGACACTTGGAAGCCAACACACAGGCCCCTGGTCCAGGAGGATCTGGTAGACGAGGACCAGCCTCTGATATTGTGAAGCTCCCTCTCGTTGCCAATCAAGGAGCGATTCCCCGGTGGTACGCTATCAACCAAACGTATACAATATTACGCGCCGCTTCTTGGATTTCTCCCTCGGAACATGACAGGTAAGGCGACCCAGGCTTAGACATTTTCAGCCATATAGCGGTGAGCGCTCGCTTGTGAATATCATTGTAAACTTCAACCTCACAATATCTATTACCAGCCATATCCGTGTCCATTCCGAGCTGCTTCTTTCTTCTCATACTCGAGGTCGAGAATCTCATTCGGAATCATTAGGCACAATCTAAACCCATAATGGAACGCTTATCTGTTCATCTGCGCCAACTCGAGGAGCTCACATTCGAAGGTCAGGTCGATGACGTGCAAGCCTTCTACGAGAAGGCAGACGAAGTCAAAGAAGACAACGAAATTCCTTTCGCAGCCATCATTTATTTATTTCACTTGAATAATCCGACCACCAAATCAAGATGTCACTGGTACTCCAACATTTTCAGCATCGTTATTCATGAACCAGCTGGCGCCCGCTTCTGATTTCCCTGACAGTACCAGCTTGGTACCAGCAGCAGCCTACTCGCACCCTCTGCATCGAGGATGAAACATAGGGATGCCCCTCTCCAGGCTCTCCCATGGTAGCATGCTTGCGGTATACATGACGGCGATGAGAAAGGTGTCGGACATTGGATGTCTACTATTGCATGCTCAGGCTGGTTCGTCTTGTTCTCTCAAGTGTGGCATAAATATCTAAATTTGCTACTTATTGCTCAAAGCAAACTATTGGTACTTACTCATGATTCACCGAAACCGGCGCCGTTTCAGCTGTCCGGGGATCTCTGAGCGCTCAGAGACCGCCAGAAGAGTGACTAAACCTCGGCTTAGGATACCTGACCCTGTCATAAATCAGCGACTGGCTGAATCATCATCTTAGGCGTGCTCTTGCCCTCGCCTACGTTCGACAGAAAATGCCCCACTTTCAACCCCGATTATTTGATGTGCGCTCACATTTACACGGCTCCGAGTGAAGTTGCAGGGCGCCGAGGACAACGAACTCTGCCTGCAAAACTGATGCACGCTCTCGCGACTCTACAGCGTTTCAACGTAGAGTACACTCAGACCGATTTTCTTATTCCTAGTCATTGATCTTCCTTTAATTTTCAATGCCCCCTACTCGCCCCCTCTCCCTGATCTTCAAGCTAGAGTACGAGCTGTTAAAATCTACCTTGGAACAATGTAGTATGGAGATAAAAAAACAACGTTTATTAATAGGAACTTTCCAGCTTGGACATCTGTTGAATTGTCGAGGCACCTGCAAACGTTCTTGAGTAAGTATTGCTCGTTTAGTGGGCCCGAGTTGTGTACCGGTCCAGGGGACTGCGCCGCCTTTTTGGAAATTTGTTTGTAATGAAGCTGGATTAGATGCATGGCACCATTACAAGATGAAACTCGCAACTTCAATGTCTATTGGTACCCCTGGTCTATTAGGTATATATAGCTCAATAACATGAGTCTAAACACCTCACGCAACCCGTTGTCGATTAATTTGTCCTCAAACTCCACCCTCCAACAATTTCGATGCGCCCCTTCGCTCTCAAGTCCCTCTTCGTCTTGTCCATAGCCACTCTCGGACATGCGCTGTCTAGTCTCACTGAATGGACTGAGCAACACCTCACTGCCCTAGTCGTCGCCAACACCACGGCCCAGCTCCAAACCGCCATCGACTCATTCATATCCCCCAATGTCGCCCTCGAGCTCAATGGTGCCAATATCACACTCGCCGGCTTCACGGCGTTCCTCCAAGCAGGCCTTCCCAATAGAGTTAGCGCCAACGTGACCTTCAATGCGGTGGTCGAGGTTCCTTCAAACCCACAGAGCCCTGCCGCGGTATGTGTTACACTGGCTTTCGAAAGGAGATTACTGACTACTGAGTTTGGTTTAATTCTGCCCAGGCTGGATGGGTTGGAATTTTCTTCGTAACTAACTTCGTATACGGGAACCCTCCTGTAAACTTAACCGTCGAAGTTGCCTCCGACCTCCTCCTGTGAGTGTCTAATGATTGAAATTTGTGTCTTTCTTAACATTTTTTTATCCAGAGTTCAGCCGGTTCCTTCTGTTGCACCTGCTAATGCTGGCAGTAACTATGACTCCAGGAGGCTCACTGTTATCCAGCGTGTCTCCACTGAAGTCACGACTCCAATTAATTAATGAGCCGAAATGTCGAGCCAACTTGGATGGCAGATGCCTTCCAAAGTTGTATTGTGATAGGGATATGTATGCTGGATATATGTATAGCGCGAGATGTAGATGGTAGTAGTAGCTGTAAATATAGTCTTTGGCGAGCGTAAAGGGTATTCAGCTTGGAGTCCATAGAGTAATACTAGCCAGTAATGAAGCTTGAATGCGGATAAACATACCCAAAGCAGGAATTACATGGGTTTGAGTGCGTGGATTCGTGTTGTTCCTTGTTTAGCTCTCATTTAGCGCCCGTGTGAAGCTCGTAATTCACCACTTCCGTGATCTTCGCTGCTCGCCTCCGCTATTGAAACTTTCGCTGGATTTTGATTGATTTAGCCTCTTGTACCCAGCAGAAATTACATATTATCCAGGGCTATTATCCCCTCATTCGAGAAAGATGTTTTCCTGTTTCTTATACTGCGCTAACGCTTATGTAGTAATGGCTTTCATTGACGTTGCATTACAGCTAGTCTTTTTGTTTAATTCTTGTCATGAAGCACTGGCTGGAGCCGTCGAAGCCCGCAGGTCATTGACATACAGGCCCGCGGTGTCGACTTGGGCGACCCACAATTGCCATGCTCTCCCCAAGCTGAAAAATGCATCAGCTCTCCATCCTGCGAGATAATGATGCTGCACTCACAGCGAAGTGCTTTCGGTCGTGTTTGCGCCATCTTGTGCCTCTCTCGGAGTAAGACCTGTAGACCCTCCCAGCAACGTCGCTTGGAACTGCACCTTCGCGTCTTGCAGCGTGTAGAATGATCGGAAGACGGCATCGCGCACGGATGAGCCCCGCACGGCCATCCCGTGTCCTTTCATGAGAACAACCTGGAAACGACATTCATCAGTTCATATCCACCGCTATTCGCTGGACTGCGTACGCCACTATCCGAGGAGAATGAGCGCGCAAGCGCGTCTCCAAGCACCGCCGTGCGGATGAGCGTGTCATGTGGCTGATTTTCGGGGAGTATACTGGTTGGCAGCTTTCCCGTGTCGAAGATGGGCGTTCCTTGGGTTCCTATCGAACCGGCCTTGACGAGGGAGGAAGGAGACATATTAGCTTGGAGCTTCTTTCAATGCTACGGGTAGACAGACTGTGTGCATTTGGGCTTTCAGAGGGACGTTCGCACCCGCGAAAGGGAGGACTTCGGTCGTGTGACTGTGGACGACACCTTGGACGTCTGGGAAGGCTTTATAGAGCTGTAATTCAAATTAAGGGAGGTATTCAGATACTTTGGGGCTTCAGCACACCTCGGAATGAATAAAACGCTCCGCAAAGCCCGCTGGAATGTTCGCGCCCGTTACGGACGTGTTAAAAGTTAACGACAAGGCTGTGGCATTATTGATCTCGTAACTAATAATAAAGAAATGTTAGAGACATCATGAGTGCTGGCCGCAGTGGTCCCAGCTTTTCCACATACGTTATAATTGACTGAGATGTTGCGAGGGCTGGTGCCAGGGAAAATGACCTGCGATGCTGGGGTTGACGACATCAATGTGAAGTGATTCTTTAATACAGACTCACATGAAGAACTCGCTCAGGTTATCTGGGTTGCGTACTGACACATGCCCAAAGGCATCGACAATGTCCAAGAAGTGCAATATATCTTCCGCAACAAATATTGGTTCATGGGACGTCAAAACTGAAGCAGCAACCACGGTACTTACGACCCGCATCCAAGAGGTCTGTCGTTGCGCTCAAGACCGCCGGAGATACACTGGTTGCAGCGCTGGAAACGGAGAATGCAGTAGACCAGGCACCTGCAAAAGCGAGCCAGGCAGAAAGGCGAGAAGGGCGCATATCGAGAGATGGGGCATCGTGGAAGCAAGTGTCCTCGTTTTATGCGTCGTTAATGCATACTATTTTCTCTTCTTTGCCAGTCGTGGGACGGACATACCCAATGCCATATTCCTATTCCTAGAAGCAGCTGTCTCCAACTTCTACCGACTCTCACCATTGCAAGTCGCTGAGTCGCGGTACGAGAATGTGCGATTGTTCACAGACCTGGTCACCTGCCATGACTCCATGTCAATGACCACAACCTCAAGCGACGTATAAATAGCTCGATTTATATTTACGGAGTGGATGTGAATACTCTGGCGTCATTCGCGGTCGCTTGAAAGGACGTCCCAAAGGCCCGTGTATCTGCGAGGGTATAAATTCAGAATCCCAGTTTAGAATTAATCCAACCATATCGCATGGCTCGCTCCCTGTATCTTTCCTTCATCTACCGAGTCGCCACTACTTTCCGCTTTACCATTCGCAGACGATGACTTGTCAGCAGAAGGCCATTCCGCAACGACTTTAACACCGCCACTTCCCCACCCGTCCCATTCCAGGACACGTACTGCGCCAGTTCCAGACGGAGAGGCGGTAGCTTCATCGTCATCCGTGAGTAGGATCCATAAGCTCCCGCCAGCATTTCCAGAGGTATCTTTGGGTAATATGTCGATAGCATTGGCTTTACCCCCAGATGTATGTGTCTGGAATCGTTCTGCGTCTTCGTCTGGAGAGCCAGAGCCAACCTGGTCATCTTGCTGAGACAGACTGGTAAAGTTCCCTTCTTCATCGAGAGGGAATACGCTAAGCCATCCTCGAATGTCAGGTGTCGAGCCACGCGTAGTGGTGATCAAGATCTGGGGACTTGGGTTTGAAACCGTTGGAGGTGGGAGCATGAGTGTATCGCCGCGGAAGGAATGGTTGGAGTTGGACGTCGAGGAATGTGTTGAAAGACTCGACCAGTTACGTGGCAGCAAGGAACGAGAAGCGATGTGCTCCAGAGTGGTTGGCGAGATTCGGTAGGAATCCACATAGTTAGCTAAAAGAGGGGGGTTTGCTCAGTAAACAGACCGAAGGACCGTAGGATAACTTACAATGTTCAGTTACGCAATACAGCACCTTTCCGTTTGGGTGAACTTTAACGTGTCGCGGACCATCATTCGCATCCTTTCCGCGTGGAGATCCAATAGACGCGATGTGCGTTAAATGGCCACTTGTGGAATCCCACGTATACATTTCGATGGAATTTGTACCAAGTACAGGTATGAATGCATGCTGACGAGAGGGCGTAAACTCGATTCCATGAGATCCATATCGCTATTCGTAGATGCAAATTAAACACACGAAGACATGAATATCTTTAAGGACATACTAATGCTACCCTTGTCTTGTCTGCATTCTCCAATTCACTTTCAGGCACGAAGAGTATTTGCTGAACCTTTTCGCCAAATCCCCCTGTTTTGGGATCTATTAAGTGGGCTTCACCTGTAGGCCCGCCTGCAGAGTATGCATACGTATAGGGCGGTGGGACAGTAATGTACGATGATGTGGCAGCTGTTGTCGATTTAGTAGCACACCAAAGACGTAAGGGCTCCTCAAGCACGCACTGATTGGGACAGTGTTGATATGCGTCACCCTCCAGGATTCAGAGCGCTCCACATGCCAACTTGAAAGCGAAGGGGGAAGTGCCCAGCTGGTCGTATACACACGATCTTTGTGTTGATTGGCCGCCAGATATTGATGCGGCCCATGCGCAGGTATTGTCTGCAAGTGAGATAGAGATCGGTTGGATGGGGAGAAAGCAAGTAAGAATAAGGAAAGAGATCGAAATGAGCCAGATAAGATGTGGTAGATGGGCAATTCTGGAACGACTGTGCTGTTGAGTGGGATGTTCAGGACATTCTGAACGTCCATGACTTCGGAATGTATAAGGGAAAAATGGCCCGGGGTTGACCAAATTCTTTGAGTGTTATCTAGACAGGGTATTCGTTGGGTATTCGTAAGAATCTGCAAGAAACTGGAAGAAAAGAAATGTTGTCGAGGACCAGTGATGGGAGTCACCGGAACCTGGGAAGACCTAACCCTAGCATAGGTGTAACAAGCCATTGTCCCACGAACACTGAGAGCGCTCAGTGCTAGCTTCCGTCTGTCTTTTTGAGCACAAAATATCATCCCAACCCAAGGTTCGTGCTGAATTGAGGAGGTGGTCACTAAAACACAATTTACCAATGCCTACTGAAGTTTAAGGATTCGGAAACTCTCCAGCAGTTCGAATTCCTGCTGCACCATCTGCTGCCGTGGAAAAATAATTAATACAATACTCGAACAGTTGTCGAACTATTCTCCTTCAAGAAAGTCATTCTCAGTCCTACCTCCTGCTCTTGCAGAAGACTACCAACCATCTGCAAGGTCCGTTGGTGAGTCACGTTAACCCCCCGCTTGCCTCGCTGACTCCCCTCTTGCTTCGTTTAGCCCCTGCGAGCCTTGTTTCGCCTCCTCGAGGCTCGTTTGAACCCACGTTGACGCCCCTGGCAAGACTGCCAAATACGAGCAGAGATCAGACGTGGAGGCCGAGGCATGTGTAGCAATGTGAATTCGTGCACCATTCACAACAGTGCACGTTGAGGTGACTGGAGAAAGAAACCAATTTTGACTTGGGGGTTCGTTCTACTGATATAAACAACACGTGTACGGGCATTAGCAATGTCTCAATATTTTTGGAAATCTCGACAGTGCTACATTATACTCGAGAGAATCCAAGTTATTCTGGGCTACATATCTGCTCGCCTTATTTGAGTGACAGAAGCCCCTTTAAAAATAAAACACAGGGTATTAATATATTACCGATCAACCTATAGCTTATGCTTGATCTCCTTGGTCGCTATTCTAGCGAACTGCTGGTAGGGAATACCACTAGAAAAGCGTTCCGCTTGAGCTAAAAACACTTTTAGCAATTACAGATCCAAGGTAGGTATCAAATGTTCACTCGCCATAACTCTCGCGCAGATTTACGGCGTCAGGGTCATTCTTCTCGTGCAAACCCCGCCGAATGAGACTCCTCATGACCAAGAGTGCCGTCGGGTCCAAGCCAGCCAATTCAGCCTGAAGTTCAGAACGCACAGTAGAATGGAAGGATTCTACGCTTTGCGCAGGATATATTTTGCTATTAAGAGAAGTATGCTTGAGTGGCCATCGAAATATTCATTTAGGGTCCTGGAACGCACTTGTAAAATCCGCAGGCAAGTAGTTCCTCTGCGGTCTTCTTTTTCCCCCAGATGAGTACCTCGTTGGCGAAGCCAACACCCACTAATGTCACGAATTAGTTTTGTTAGTTTTATTATGCGAGCGTTAAAGGAAACGCGTAAGCGGGACTTACTGCGATTCACAAAGCTCACACTAGAGCCTCCCTCGGCAACAAGGCCTATTCCACGGTGAGAATTTGAGTAATAATTCAGGAGGCGTAAAATGTGGACCGACCGAGGAAGGTGAATGGAACGGCAAGCCATGCACTCGGCAACGCATAAATGAAGTCGAAATAACCAAGGAAAGCTGGCAATACGAAGGAGCTGAATGTCTCCCCTCAGGAATGCAACACTGGGGAATTATACCTGCCGTGATGCCTGAGTTGAGGTTCGGTTATGAGGACCTAGTGACAGTGATAATGCAATTTATTACTTACCCATCACAGGACCATTGAGAGCCGCGACAAGGATCTTGCTATGCGAATAGAGCTTACGATCACGCCAATGTTGGTCAAAGTGTCGTTCAAACAGGTTGAAAAATGGCTCTCACCGCCTTGCCACAGTCCGTAGTGGTGCTCACTACGTTATTCTTAAGAGCATTACGGACGTTGCCAACAGATTTCGTAGCATTGGACATGTTTGTGGTGCGCTTGACATTTGTGCCGCTGGCTTATGTGTAAATAGGCAGTCGCGTCTCAACATCGGTGGCAGGCTAACGTACGCGCAGAACCACTGCCCGGTGGCTAAGATAATATCAGGTTAGAAGAATAGAGATTGGCGTTAATGGTTAATGGTAGCACCCACCTTGCCACACAGTAACCAAAACTTCTTCATTTTTGTCAATCTCCCTCAATGCGTTGGCAAAAGCATCATAATCTGGGCATAAGGCAAAAACGATATGAATCGTTAAATAACCAGAAAAAGAATGGCATTGCGAACCTTCTGCAGTAATGGCATTCAGGGTTTGTGGTCGGTTGAGGGTAATGGTAGCAATGCCGTCCGAGATGTCGATTGTTACAGTGGTACCCATATTTGCCGACAGTGGTTCTCAGGATAAGCAGCTTGCACAAGGTAATAAAAGAAAGAAAGGAGAATGCATGTAAGGGGAGAGCTTAAGCGAGATTTAACCCCTGAGGATGGTGGGAGAGAACAGGAAAATATTCATCATGATGTTGTGTGCACTGTGGGGTCCGGCTCGGCATCTTTCCTGATCCGAAGCAGGTCAGGCGCCCACGTCGCGCGACGATTAGCCGAGGACGCCGCACCATGATATTTCATCTTTATGGGCTCCAAGGACAGAAATAATTATCAAGCTGCGCATTTTCTATCAATATCAACTCGATAGTTGATCACGATATGATTTAAATGATACTTGCCAATATTTCACCCCCCTGAATGAGGGTTTGAGCTAAGGCAGTTCGCAAGTGCGAACCCGAATTGCCTGCTATTAGTGGGCCACCTATTGGGAATTTGGGAGAAGTAATTAACTAGCGCTTCGGAATCGTTTTTGCAGAGTCTGAAACAGAAAGCGACTCGAGAACACACACTGAGTGCTGCCGATAGTATTCGGTGATTTGTACGTTGGGTTACTCGTCTCCGTCATCAGCCAACATTTCAAGCGTTCGACAGTTAAAGGATGATTTATACCAAGGAGAAAGTCGGCTACAACACAAGTCAAGTTAAATTGGCTACATGATGCATTGAACAACGCGACTCGTCTCACTGTGTAATATCAGTCCGTCATTCACAATCACATCGGAACAACAGAATAGAAGTTCTGACGGCGTCGCCTGAGATAAGAAAAGAGCATCCAACTCCATAGATAACTGCTACTGCTACCATAGTCTCAACCTCGATCAGGATCTGATCAAAGGATCAGGTCCACTATAGGTACTCGTACAAAAAGTGGGAACATCAGTGCGTTTATTAGGGGGGAGCACATAATGTTCTGCAAGTCTTTTCTGCTCGAGATAAGTCTATTTTGACTCACTCCATACTGTATTAAATAATAGACAAGATGAATCCTCCAATAAAATGGTACACTTTGTACATGCAACTTGATCCATCTCACGGGAGACCCTTCGCGAGTTACAAAATCAGTCAAATTTAATGAAATAGGAACGTTCTAAATATTATACAGGTTAAACGACATTAAGACTTCGACATAGATGTAAATAGCATATGCATGTGTAAGATAAATGCAGCAAAGAACTCAGTTGAACAGGCCGGCAGACTTCCAGTACTTGACCCACAAGTGCGCCTGAGCATCTCCGATAGAAGGCAACTCCTTCATCGTCTTGCTTATGCCTTGCGCCTTAGTGGTCGAGAATTCGGCCATACCACCGCTCTCGTTGCCTTTCCTTTGGCCTGAGCGAAGAGCTGCATCAGCGTTGGAGGTGGCCTGGAAGAACTGCAAGAGTTTGATGGCGGGCTGATGGAAAGCGTCAGTGACAGGGATAAAGAAGGGTAATGGTATAATGGTATCGCTTACAATTTGCTTGATGTCCTCGTCTTTGGCACCAGTGGCGCGCGACTCGAGAAGCGAGAACCATTCCTGGACAGGGACGATGGGGAGCTTGCTTGAGACGACTCCCTCGGAAACGAGCCCGTCGTTGATGGCGGAGGCGAGGCTGTTGAAAGCAACGGGCCTAGGGTGGACGATGTTAAGAGCAGCTGGGGACTCGGAGCTTAAGGCGACGTCGATGATGCTCTGGGCGACACCGTCCATGGGGACCCATGAAGAGGTCTAGGGAAATGTGATCAGCAAACAGGACAAAGAATTCAAGAAAAAGTATCCTTACTCCGACCAAGGATGGAAGGGCATTCAGGGCAATACTGGACTTGACGAGGATTGGCACCCAGTCAGTGATAGCCCATGCACCGTTGGGTTTACCTCCCGCAATCTGGCCGACCCTGAACGAAGTGGCCTTGATTCCGCTCTGTGACAGAATCTGTAGCAGATAATCATTGTTAGAACAGGTAAAGTCAACCTAAAAATGATAATACAGACCCTTTCTGTGACATATTTGGACTCTCCGTAACCAGTACCGACGGAGTACTGAGCATCCAAGAGGACTTCCTCGGGGTATGGTCCTCGGCTCCTGTCCCATGAAATACCGGAAGCGACGGAAGAGGTGAACATGAACTTCACGGAGGATCCGTAGGAGCTTGCGCGCGCAAGGTCAACAAGGTTGCGAGTACCACGAACATTGGGTTCGAAGGAGGCAAGCGACAAGTTGAAGTCCAACCTCCAGGCGGTGTGGATGATGACGGTGATGTTGTTGAGCAGCTATAAAATCATGTTATTGAAGTTACTGGATTCAAAGAAGAGAAAAAAAGACTAACCTCTTGGTAGACCTCCTTGGAAAGTCCCAAATTCTTCTGGGTGATATCACCTTCCAAGAACACCAACTTCTCGGACGACAGAAGCCCGGTGTCGAAACCTTTATCAGTGAAGCGCTCGGTATGCTTCGAGAGAGGGTTTCCTGAGACACGGTTGAGGGCGTAGATCTTGGTGACCGAAGGGTCGCGCAAGAGAGTCTCCGTAATCTGAGATCCCAGGTTTCCGGTGGAACCGGTGATAAGCACCTGGGTTCCGTTTGCAGCAACTCCGGCGGAGATGGGCGCCGAGAGACCAGTGTTGTATTTGGCAATCATTTCCTCGACGACATCTGACCTGTTGGCTGACGCTTTGACACTGTCTGGGTCGATAACGGTTGCGACGAGGAACTCCGAGAGACTCTCGATGGTGGGGTGCTGGTAAATCGTGTTCTGAGAAACAAACTCGGCTGCCTTGGCGGTGTCTTCGTCGGATTGCAAAGCGCCCACAATGCGGCGGCGGAGAATGGTTGCGCCCAAACTACAGAAAAACTAGGTGAATATCGGCATTACGGGACAGCTAGCTGCTAATTACCTGTCCATCCCTTGTTCGAACAAGTCTCCCGTGATGCTGAAAGTGATATCAGGGAGGACGTCTTCGATTTGCTCCTTCAACCATTTGTCGGTTTCTTCCTTCGTCCAGGCCGGGGGAGGAGGGACAGCTTCAGCACCAGCCGCAGATTCAATCGTGGCATAGCTACAAGGGAAATTCAGCGGGGGAGTTTGAGTAGTAACGCAGGAGACCTACAGAGCCTCGATATCGTCATTGTACACGGTCAATGCAGCCTTCCTCATGACTGTGCCCTTTCCAGCGCGGGGAAGAGGCCTGTTGGGGTCGGTAATGAGGATCAATTCCTTGAAGACCTTGCTGAAGGCTGGTGCAACACGGTTGGCCTCTTCGACGATCGGCCTGTTTCGAATGAGTATAATAAACAACCGAGTTGGGAAGAAATATACTCACCAGACCACGTTTCGTGCCTTGATCACCTCAGCCTCGTTCGAGACATCGACAGCGTACGGTGGCTTAAGTTCAATGAGGACTCCAGGTTGGTCGTGCTCGCGTCCAAACATGATGACGCCCATGACGCTGTAGAGACTGTCAGCACAGAGTGAATCAATAGTGAAGAAGTAAACGCACTATGGGCTGTTCGAGATGATGTTCTCCATTGGCGCCGGGACAGTCTTCTCTCCGGAAGTGTGGATGATCACATCGTCCTTCCTTCCAACGCTATGATATGCGTCAATAATCGAACGCAGAAGATAGAGAAATGAGGAACGTACATCCTCCAGAACCCTGGCACAGTCGGGTGCGGGATGAACAAGTCGGAAGTGGCGTACCCCTTCTCGTCACCCATGTTCTCAACGGAGACCTGGTGGAACTCGTTCGTCTGAATGGGAGTATTAGGGATTAAGACACAAGGAATTCAAGGATCTACGTACCAAGAACTGGCACTCAAAGCTACCATCGCCTTGGGGTTCCCAACGGACATTAAGGCGCTCGTCAAGAGCAAACCACTCCCAGTCATTCTCGCCTCCAGGTCTGCGCGCCATGTAGGTCGGGCCACCGAATTCTGTTCCGCCGTAGATAGGAGCAAGCGTAACTCCTGCACTGGTCATAAAGTTTCCGAGCTTGGTAGGAACGGATCCTCCGGAGTAGCCCTAAGGAAGGAAGGACTGAGACACACGGAGCTGGAAAGAAATCGATACGAACATACCACCATCTTCAAAGTAGCAAGGAAATCGACAGATTCTTTATCTTGAGCCCAAATTGCCAAAAGGGTAGGGATAGTGATGAGGGACATGGCCTTGGTCCTTCGGAGATGGTCGATGATGTTGTCTGGGGTAGGCATGATGGGGAGCATCGAAGGAGATGTAGCTACGGGAGGGTACAGGATGACAGGGCTCAAAGCATATGTCGCGTGGATGATACTTGCGATGACACCCAAAGTGTGGAATGGCGGAAGGTGCATGCAACCAATGCTCCAGCCAGACATTTCAGGCATCGGCGCTAAATTTAACAGATGAATATAAACCTCCAACTCTGACAGAAGTATGGACTCACGGAAAGAAGCCCAGTGACATATAATCCTGAAAGTCTCCTTGATAGACTTCGGAAAACCAGTACTCCCAGAAGAGTGCAAGTAGAGCAAGGCGTCATCCAGGTCAGGACGAACTGCGACCTTCGGATATTCCTCGAAAGGATCCTCTGGCTTCTCGTGTCCAAGCTTGGGGAAGACCTTGGACAGAGGTGGCATCTCGAGAACCTCTAATGCGAATTCAGGAGAGTCCTTAGCGAGGTCGGCCTTGATTTCAGACACGAGTGTCTTGAGTGTCTCTTGCGTGGTGAGCAGCTTGTGGCAGTTGACTTCCTTGAGCATCTTGATGATGGCAGGTGCTATGTTACGAGGAGACATGAGGAATGGCTGCAGGGGGAGGCCTTGTTAGACGAATTCATAGAGAACACGATTGTTACTTACAACTACACCTCCCCTCATTAAGCCCAAAGAGACGGCATGGTACAAGAGACTGTCTGAGAGGGCAACGACTGCGATGATCTCTCCTTCCGGGCCCTGGCGTCCTGGGCGGAAATAGTGGGCTACTCGATCGGCCGCACGACGGAATTCGAAGTAAGATATATTGGTGATATCCGATGCTCCGTCTTCATGGAACGAGTAGAGTGGGTAGTTGGGGTTGTGCTTGGCGTGGAAGTCGAAGACTTCTGGCAAGGTGACCGAGCCGTCCGTAGGAGGAATAACACCGTCTGCAGCGAAAGTTAACTTCGACATTGTAGTTGAAGTTTCAAGTGAGTGGATGGTTTTTTGAAGCTTCCAAGGTCGTCCTTATATGGGGAACCATAACTGCCTTGATGTGTGTGAGATCAATGTAAAGATGTTCTTGTCATCGGGAATCTGTTAGCCTGTTTCGCAGATGTTCAGCCATTCCTGTATTTTTAGTGACGGGGTAAGCCGTGAATATGATGTTACTTGCGGGGCGACAGAATCACCCTTCATCAAGGGTTCGGCCAGGAAACCGACGGTGGCACACCGGGTGCCAGCACAAATGCGATTCCGAGTCCGCTAAAAAAAACTCCGTGTGCACATGACCATACACCAAAAGAGGAAGGAAGTTCTATTTCGGGAACACGTTCATTTATCCATCAGGTCACCAGCGTACTTTGAGCGCACTGTTCAAAATCTCCCAGAACAAAGGTTGTGTTACAGTTTCTCAGAGATTTCCTTCGTGGATTGGTACAGTAAAGAAACCAGGCCGGGCTCGGGATCGGGTTTGGTGTTCCAAGAGCGCCCCGTTGTAGCCGCCATCTAATACAAAACTCCCTGAAAAGACGGAATATGGGGATAATGGTAACTCAGTGTTTCTGGACATCACAAGTTGCCCGAGCGCAATCATCTGTGACCGATACAGCATGTGATACTTGACGTGATGCGTTGAACATGGGGTATAGTTTCTTCTTGCCGCTCGTCAATATACAGACTGACCCTTGAGTGGGTCCGGGTTTGTGAATGCAGATTTATGCGTCATTGATCACCGCTACTCTGCAACAATTGACTATCGTACTTACGACATATATTCTCGAAGGATTTCATTGGTTATGTAGATGGCCGCTGTCTCCAGTATCCATCAAACTGTAACATGAGCCTGTATGCCATTTGGCAGTGTTGTGTTGTGAATATCTCGATCTAACTCGGGTTTTTGAAGCGTTTCTGATTACGGGTCGATGGAACATCTACTGTCAATAGGCGCAGCGTGTCGACATCACGGAACGCTGGAAGAGGAAGGTCCATGTAGGGCGGCATGCTTTACACTTGCTTTACACTCCAAGAAGACAGTGTCAATATACATATTCACAGGCCGTGGCAAGCTCGCTTAACTGCTATCGACGTCGTCGTATGGTGCTTCTTCTTGTGGGCTCAACCGAATTAAATATATCATGGTATAGAGTAGTCTCGGATGGCGTTTGACATGGCTTATTTTGGCTGTAGCTTCCTGGACCCTATTTTAAGTCAGAGGAAGAGCAGTCTCGGTACGAATGAGCCATTCGGTTTCTTGAGCGAATGAATGTGACAAGTGCTGCAGGCAGCAAGATGTATTGCATCTCACAGCTCAATCACCTAATTGTTGATGTTAAGAACTGTAGCATCATATGATGATCACCATGAAATGTTCCTTATTAACCCCAAGAAGCATCAAGAAGTGGAGATTCGCGTCCGTGTCAGGGACGAGAGTTTGACTCGGCAAAGTCGAACGGTCCTGTCAACCAAGACAATCTCAGTCGAAATATCCGAGACACTTGAGATAGAGCCAATCAGGAGTCAATGCGAACTGCGCTTTATTGTTGAAGTGATGTTCTCATGTTCTCATACAGTTTCCAAGCTAAAGGATAACGTTTGCCATATAAGCTTCCCGCAATGGGAGAAGTGGATATTGAAATGCACAGAACAAAGGTGCGTATCTTGATATTTTTACGCTTATCGTCATGCTATGCCACAGAGGATCCCGAGCGACGACATTTTGGACTGGGGTATATCACGGGGACTCGGGCTCGGCTACTATTTTTAGGCGCCTGTCATTAGAACCGCTGTCACGAATAGTACATACCAGATCGTAGCCATTATGTAGCTATTCGACAGTATACAATAGCGATCGTCGAGTCATTTAGTTCTATCTAGACTCGGGGTACATTACGACGAGCGGATATCGTAGAATTATTTCGTTTAAAGACGGATCATGCTTTCTAGATCTGTCTGTACCTTTATGTCGCCGAGGTTGAATGTAACCACGAACGATGAGAATTTACTATCGTCAATTTATCTAGCGTGGGTAAGGCGCCTATAGCTGCATGCGATACTCCTGATTTCATGGAGCGTACAGCACTGAATTGCAATGGCGAACAACGGTCTCTGTGGAGACCCTTTCATTCGTGGGTAGGACTGTTTCATTTGGGGTATCAGAGAAGAGAGTTGACAGATCTGTAGCCATTCCATCAAATAAACGCGAAGTTTGTCAAGAAGATGAACAATTGCATCAAGGAGACGGGTAAGAAGACTGATGCAACATCATACATACGCAGGAAGTTTCCCCGCGCAATCGCAGTTTTCCGTGCTCGACGGTAGATCTCACACGGCACTTATCTTGGAGATTGAGTTTAATAGTATAAAATTATTTCCCAGTGGCTATTATGGCATGACTTCGGCGACGATTCATGTTCACTGGCGCGCAACGCCCAGGAAGTCAACTTTCTGAATGTCTTTGGCCTTCTAAGAGTAACCATATTTAGCGGACTTCTCTGATATCAGTCGCTCTTTTCCCCATCTTCTACTGAAAATCTCATGAGTTATTATTATATATTTCGGGATTTATTTCGCTCAAAGCTCACACTCAAATGCGAAGTGGTTTCAGGCAGGAAACGTATCAAGTTTTGATATTAAGTAATTTCAGCCATCTCTTGCTGGTCTTGTCTGCTAGACTTCCATTCTTTAATTTAAGCAATACGCGTCGACGCGTCTACCCCAGACCCTAATTTTGAATGCAATAAGCACCGACGCGACGCGTTTAATTAGCCACGTGATTTCGGCGCTGGGTCATCGAGGCCGATCACCGAAGCCCACTGCGCCGCATTTGCCAATTCTCGACATTGTTTATTCAGTCAACTACCTGACGCAACGGCGATCGCTTAACCGCCCTCAATTAGCCTGACATAATGTGACAATGGAGAAACATTGAAGTTATTATAAGTCCAGAGAAGACTTCACTGAGTCGGCTAGTATGTTAGATGAGAAATCGATTTAGCCAGGGGCATATTGGGGGTAACTCATACGGCCATGAGATCGGCTATGAGGCCGAGATATCAGGGACACTTTCAATTAAGGACATACTGTGCCTATATGAAATACCAAATGCGTCTTAGTCTTGGAACCGACGGTGTAAGCAGGAATTCGGGACGTCATATTCTTCAAGATTCCATCTCCTCGACATGATTCCTAAAGAACTAATCTACAGCCTGACACACCGTTTTTATCCTGGCGAAATAATTCCACGTGATGTGGCCTTGGTTGAAGGGCCTTAAAGGGCTTACCGTGTAGTCTGCGCAAGCATTATTTCACCTCGATGAAGTGTTCAAGAAGAAAAAACGCGATGTCTTACCGAAGTCATGTATGACGTCGGCGACGGTGTGGCATTGAGTTGATCATCCCTTACAGTCGATTGTCTGGAATAATGCACTACATATACGTATGGAGATCAGGTATCACACAGGGACTACTGTCAGAGGGCATTGCACCGACTCGGCTTCGGGGATATGAGAAAGCGCGGCCAGAGGTATGTACGTACGTGCAGTATACTCATATGACAACATCACCAGACTGCAGTGCCAAAAAACAAGAGATTTGCATTAACGTCATCCTGTGTCTATATACAACGCGGAACCCATGATATTATCTCAACAGAGGCGCTTCAAGAAGTTTTGCCAACCCCCCTAGACGGTCTTGCTCTTCGGGGTTCCATCCTTTCGATTTGATGTCCTGAAGGACGGAGTCCGCAAGCTGGCGCACAGCAACACCTTCCTTGTTCTTGTAGAAGATGATGTCTCCCTCGTCCTCGATGAATTGGCACTCAGTGAAGGAGCGGTAAAGGGCGTAGAAAGTGGGCTAGAGAATAGGTTTATGACGTTAGAAAGTATTCAGGCGAAATGTGGATTTCTCCGTACCGTCGAATCGTAATTGTAGTCTTCTTTCAGGACCGATCTAACGGCCTTGGTGATCTCAGGGCCGTTGTCTATGATTCCGGAAGGGAAGCATCAGCGATGTTCCTTAACTCTCCCGGGGATTGTCTTACAGAATGGAGCCCTCAAGAAGAAATCTGGTGAACGAGTTGTCAGAAAAAACGAAGTCACTGATACATGAATCAAAACTTACGGTGAGCGACGTGGTCGTGGCTGATGTTGTGGAAGAAGAACCTTCCCATCCATCCAAGAAGAGGCCTGTCAACGGTAGCAGCAGCACCGCGGAGGAACGACCACTCTCCCTTCCTGTAGTGAGGGATGGTGGGATCGGAGTGGTGCAAGAAAGTGAACATGACGATCCTATTTTGCAGAAGGTTTGGTCAGGACTTCGATTTTTCGGGACACATCCTAACTTACCAGTGGTTTACAAGCTAGCGGAACTTAGTCAACTAAAAAACATCCAGTGTTGTTTGAGAGATTCTCACCAAGTAAGGAACCAAGTAGTGCCACAAGAAGAACTCTCTGCCCATGTAGTAGAGGAACGACACCATGGC
>JADNRV010000273.1:0-64330 GCA_015499995.1 Flammula alnicola
AAGTGCGGATGGTATCCATTGCGCTCATGCTACACTGTAGGCAGAATTTTTAAATAAAATTGCATTAATTCACATCCATAATGCAAGTTCTCCCTTCAAGTTCAAGCTTCAAGCTTCAAGCCTGTTATTGACTATTTTTTACCTCATGCAGATGCAAGTTTTTCTCTTCGTCGACTTCTGCCGCGTACCATGGCATCCCAGCCTGACTGCGTGGAAAGGTTGGAGGTTATCGAGCTTTCGATAACCTCCGAACACGGGGTATGTGCAATGATCTTTTTTTTTTTTTTTTTTTTTAAATCCGAATTTTACATCCTTTGAGGTCTCCCTAGCAATGATCTTTATCTCCCTCATTGTCACTTCCTTACATTCAACATTTCTTGCAGCTAACAGTTCCTACTGGTGATCTCGAGGACGACGAAGAACAGGATCCCTGTTATGAGAAATACATACGTGATCCCGCTGTGTCTCTACCACCTATGCCAGTCTCCTTACCGGTCAGACCCTGGTATTCAACCTTCGAGACTCTTCAGAATTTCGTTCGTCTTTGCCGTTCACCCAGTCGTTTGTGCCAACTCCGAGTCTGGATATTGGGGATGACATGCCCGCTTCCCTCTCGTCACAGCCTACCCAGTCCGCTGACCGGGCATCACCACCGCCTCAAGACTACGTCTCACCATCACGTCAAGACTGTGTATCACGTTTGCCCGATGGCCGTGTGAAGACACCTTTGCCTGGGGAAGGGAACTCCAGTGAGGCTTACGTGAGGCAATGGATGGCTGATGGGCCGTACGACGATGAATCCCAAATGCATATGCATAGGATAGACGAGCACGAGCGCACGTCACGATCAAGGTGATTTCGATGAGGTGCGCAATTCGTTTTTGAAATTGACTAATTAACTAACTGCGTAAAATCGAAGACACAGCACTCAACCCCGATGACACCAGCATCTGAGTCGCACCCGGCTTTATACTCAACTGCCTCACTCTCCCTCCACTTCAACGATCGTACAAGCTTTGGATCTTCGTCTTTGACTTTAGCTTAGCACTCATCTTGCACACTTCATTCCGAAAGTCAAATACTCTCTTGTATCTGCTCCAATATCTCAACTCGTCATACTCCACATCCTCGCTACGTTATTTCACAACTTTGGTCAAAAAAGAGACTTGCATCGCCATCAACGGACGACCAGTGTACAGGTGGACCGCAAGCACATGTCCAGCCGAGTGCACTCTGTGGAAACTCGGAAAACCAGGGCGTCTACGACAATGACTCTCTTTCCTGCAAATTTTCGAATCTCAGCCCTTGAAGTCCGTGCAAAGAGTTGGCAAAACTCGACATCCAGATTACCGAAGTGAAGGATCGGAGCCACATCGAGATGCAAAGCAAGCGCCAGAGGCTGAAATCAGAGATAAACTTAAGTTGCGACCGACTCGTTCACCGATTTTCTCCAGAGAGATCGTCCAACAATGTCTTCCTGAAGGCATCGTCGATAAAGACTTTGGTTGCGATCATTACAGCAAAAGCGAAATATCTGCTCCACTGATCTTGTCATCTGTATGCCGAAAATGGCGACAGGTTAGGTTGCTTATGCCACGCCTCAACATTCAAAGCTAGACGTCAGTCCATCTCTGCGTCATTGGCGACAACTATCTCTCGCTACCCAGTTGGCCGCAAGAATGGATAATAGGGGCCTGGTTTCCTATCATCAGTCAAAGCTCGTGTGGGGATTATCTGTCAATCAGCCTCGGACCCAGGCGTTCATATGAGGGTTTTTGAATGAGGTTCTGTGCCTGATTTTAAACCCTTACATGAAGATCCGTCACCGGTCTAAGCCACGAGCTGTAACAAACGTTGAAACCAATTGAAACGTTCGAAATCCACTTCGACAGCATGATGGCGGGCTTCAGTCTGCGTCGTCATAATGCCTCATAATGCGCTCAGGTTGACGTATCTTCTAATACTTACACGCTGTCTATTTGCTCTTGGGGATTCCCCTGTGTGCCCTAGGTCTGAAGGTGATCGTATAAGCCCTGTGCGTCGGTGCACAATGAAGATACCTCGAGCCTCGAAGCTTCCTATGAGGATGGGCCATTAATTTTCCAACACACTGTATTTGCATCTGACAGGGATGACGACTCTTTCCATCTTCAAACGTTTGTGGGTTGTCCTTGAAGTCGGTATGACTAGTTCTCAAATCTTATAAAAGCCTGTATTCTAACATGAAACATCTTTAGTTAATCAATCTCTTCGATTAAATCCTTGCCTCAATCATGTCACCCAATACTTTCCTCAAGGTTGTCGCTCTCGGCTTGATGGTGAGCATATCCAGTGCTGCCAGCCACTTTCTCGTAGTCACTTCAACTAACTTCTTTTGTACCAGACTCTGACACATTGCCTTGCGTTAGGACCTCCTGCTGTCGCCCTAGGCGGAGCAGGCAACTTTGTTATACTAGCCAAGTCGGGTGTTTCTACCGTCACACCCTCGAAGATTAGTTAGTATTATTACCTCCACCTCACATTTATCATTAGTCTTAATCGGTTCCTTACTTATACAGCTGGAAATCTTGGCCTCAGCCCTGCCGCGTCGACTTTTTTCACAGGATTCTCTCTCATTCGAAGTGCGAGCGGGACAACCGCGTCATCCAATCAAGTCGTTGGAAGTCTTATGGCCGCGGATTTCACCAGCCCGACGCCTTCAACCCTCACGACATCAGTAAATGCTATGATTACTGCCTTCAACGATGCAGCTGGTCGGAAGAACCCCACTGCTGTTGGGCTCGGTGCTGGTATGCATTTATACGCCGATCTACTTGATTTTGTTAGCTCAGACACGTTTGTTAATAGGTACCATTGGCGGCATTACGTTCGCGCCAGGAATTTACAAATGGTCCAGCAACGTCAATATCCCGACTAGTATTACCATATCCGGTAGTAGCACCGACAGTGAGCGTCCCTCGCACCCCACCATCCTTGACATAATGATTGACCGCCATCCTGTGATTGATTTCAGCTTGGATCTTCCAGGTTGCTGGCACGCTTACCGTAGCCTCCGGAAAGGCAATTACCCTCAGCGGTGGCGCAATTGCGAAGAACATCGTCTGGGTTGTCTCTGGCAAGGTGGTCATTGGCTCCACCGCAGTTTTCAATGGCGTCATTCTGGGTGCTACCGCCGTAGTGCTCAACACTGGTGCGACTGTGCACGGGCGCATCCTCGCCCAGACTGCTGTTACGTTACAAAAGGCCATTGTGTCCTCTTAAAGGGCTATCTGATAAATAAAGAAGTGGCAACTATGTAGTACTATTGGACATATGTATTACTGTAGTGCCGGAAGAGTCTGATACCTTGTACTTAAAGCATGATATTCGAATTTGTACCAAAAAATCACAGCCTTCGATCCGTTCGATCGTGCATCGAGGCTATCGAAGTCCTCGGAGAACGAAAGAGAGAGTGAAATGGTTTTAAGGGTTGCGCAGTGTAGGCGAAGACACGGAGCTACTCCGGGCAGCATGAGAGAGGAGTAATGGCCGATGACCTTTCGGTGGTGGTGAAGGTGCAGAACCATATGCCGAAAGAGTCCGTTCAAGAGTGGCTGAGTGTGGAGGCGACCTGGGAGACACATACATAGGTAATGCAGAAGTGACAGCGCTGAGCATAGGCTGTCCAGAGGCTGTCTGTGGATGAACCCCTTGGCCGAGGGATCGAGATGACCACTCCGACGGTGATGCTTCGCCATCTTCAGAGTACAAAGATGGACTGTTCGCCGACGGAGAATCCTGGTGGCCGAAGGTTTGAGTGGACCGCTGGTGGCTCAGCCATTGCTCAGTTAAAACCTCGTCATCAACTCTTCTCGGCGACTGAGTAGGTTCGGGGATCGGCAGGTTCAATAGAGGCGAACGAGTCCGGCGTGGAGGCGCAGGAAGTCCCACTGATGCAAGGGACTCGCTCCGACTATGTGAGGGTGATGCCAATTCACGCCCTGTCTGACGAGGAAGTGATGCAGCAGGAGCAGGTTGCACTACGTCCCGCTGATAGTTGAATCCAGGTGTAATAGGACGGCCGATCACAGACGCACTCGAATTGCGGTCATTAACGCCATCTTGACCGAGATATAGAGGAAGAAGCTGTCGCGTAGAATTTGAACTTGAACTTGAACCCGATATCGATCTGTCGTGAGAAGGTCGAGGAGAATTGATACCCTGAGAACGGTACTGATGGATTTTCTCCTTCATATCTGGCCTCTGGCTGAGAAGCGGAGAGGGTGCATATTTCTCCAAGTTTCCTGATGCGCTGAAAGATTCCGTTTTTCTGGTTGATGCTGCAGAGCAGGCATCGAATGCTGGACCCAGAATGCGGAAAGTGTTGTAGAGGAGTAAAACATCAACGACGCCTATTAAGAGTCTACATCAGGAGAAACGATGCAAAATCGAGAAGGGTCTTACTAAGGCTGAACCAACATACGTGGGCGAACACGGCTGCTTGGAAAGGTACGGCAAATCCAGAAATGATGAAAAGGCGCGTAACAGCGTAGGGAATCAAAAAGGCGACATAAGCTAAATTGCAGTTTTATCAGACGTTGGTAAAATCAGTAATGTCGTTTGTATTTACCAACTGGGTACCTGGGAGAAATAATATCAACATGAAGAAACTGCTTTGAAAAATATACATGCACATACCACAGCATGCTTCTTGCAACACGCGCAATGAACCGATGATAACTCTCTCCGAGGCCTTCACTGCCGTTCCAACGCACACTTGGATCCAAAGTAAGCTTGATCCCGCTCTTGAGCTTGAGAGTACCACGCAAAACAAGGAATATAAGGGAATACAAAACAGCTCCAAGGACTGAAGCGAGCAGTATCTAATGAAGAAAGGTCAGAACTTCGATTCTTTTCAAGCACGCTATTTTCTTACAGGCAAAAGGTGGAGAAAGAATTGCAGTTTAGGGTACACCGATCGCACGCCGCACGTCAGGAGATCATCTGCGCCGTATACATACCCTTCTGGGAGGTGAATCATGAATGGCACAGCGGCTGTATTTCGGTTAGAATACAATAGAAAACGCAAATAGTAAGTGACGTCTTGCCTATGATCGCAGCCAAAACCCAGCCAGCTACAATTGTTGTACGACAAATGACAACCGATTGTCGCATTTTCATTACCAAAGAATTAAAGGTGTGTACAGCGATGGCTATCGTGAAGTATCCCGTTGAAAAGGTGCCAATCTGCATGATTAGAGCTAAGCATGGAGAATCAGAACCAGTCTATCAAGGGCAATGTATATTTAAGAGTACCTTGAAACCTGCAAGTCCAACCTAAGGTAGAGACGTTAACGAATATATGAATGCAATATGAGAAAATCTACCATCGGTCACGCCACGATGGAACAGCCACTGGAATCCAATAATCCCAGAAATAGTAGTGAACATCAAGGCAATGATCAGGCAAGAAGCATAATTTCCAAGCTGTGTATGGAAAAACACAGATTCCTGAGCTTCGTCTGACAGAGATTTGCACCATCTTCGTCGAACAGCCAGCCAAGTAATTCTGAGGATAACCGAAATAAGAGCGATAGTCGAAAGCAGAGAGAAAATGTTGACAGTCTATAAGTGCACGATATGAGCAATGCGCGTCCACACAGTGGGCCAAGGGTCACTCACGATAGCACCTCCAAGCTGGCTCCCGAGTATGGGAACAAAGGTTGGCTGAGGTTGGGACATGATAACAGGGTCGAGGATGAAGTGATCGTCGAAGGCGACAGAAAGTTATAGAAGAAGAACGAAAAGGAGTGAATAGAATGGTGTCCTGCGCCGGTCGTCAAATCAGAGATGTCTCTCCCGAAGACACTAAGGAACCAGTCCAGGAAAAAGGCCCAAACGAACTGGCAAATGACCAAGAGGCGTGAAAGGAATCCTCGACATCCACTGGTCCTCCGCTGATGTCTTGCAAACGTTGTGTACGTGTGTTTATACCGAGATATTTTTGGAGACGCAGCGGCATATGGGCAAAATGTCACTGACCCTGAACCTCGCGACCATCAAGATATCCACAACACCGGAACCTTGCATTATCCACTGCAGTGATTGTACACATAGTTGACATCACTTGCGAAAGAATTTCTCGATCCCTCTAGGCTCTGGTGGAGCTTTTCGCTTTTTCGTCGCCTTCGCCGTTGGTTTCTTGGACGCTGATATGATAGACCGGGGTTCGTCTTGCTTGGCCAAGTCCTGAGCGAAATGAAAGTCGTCATGCTCTAGTGTGGCCTTGAGCAAGAGGTCCTGTTGATCTTGGATTGATTGATGTGTAGTGCGAAGTTGAAAGGTCTTTCCGCATCTGGAGCAAGCATATGATAGACCGACCCCAGTTGTGTTGTTGTTAAGCACCGTTAGATCACCACCGGTCGAGACTGTCTCCGTTTCGCCTAGCGGGTGCCCATGTTGGGAATCGGTGTACGGTTCAGATGAGTCTCGCGGTCGCTTTTTTGATGAAGTAGGTTTCAAAAAGCCTTCGATACTGCGCTGACCTGCTTCAGCAACATCGATCCCTGTGAACGCCAATTGTACAGTTGACACGTTTAGCGTCGTGTTGTTGCCGACCAATTCCTTCCACAGCTTGTCAGCTGCAACAGCGATGGTATCTACGGTCACTTCTCGGGTGAATGGGAATGGGGCTTGCTTCGAGCGTCCAGCATCATATCCTATGTAAAAATATTTTTTTAATTTTGTTGTTGATGTTGTCCGAGTGTTTCTTACCTTTACGAGCATGGAGAACCAGGGTTTTTGGCCAAAGATTGGGAGACATTTGGCGAGCATCATTGAGCCGCAAAGCAAGTTCTGCAGCAAGAACTCGTATCCAATGATGGCCCTCGGAAGGGCTGGTGATTGGTTTCGGCAAGTTCTTTGAAGCAAGCATGCTCTTAGTGAGTGTGGTACCTTTGTCCTTGACTAAATAGCAGATGTCACCGCATATACGTTGAATGATTAACTCGGCAACATACCTTCGCTTCTGTCGATGCCTCTATATCAAACGTCATCCGGGAGCCCTCTATATCTTATAATCTTGCAGGACTCGCCTCAGGACTTCATACACCCAGACGGATTCTTCCCCGAACTTGCTTTGCATTTCCTCTATTTTTTTTATCAGGACGAAAAGGCATTTGGATTTTTTGACAAGCATACCCAGGCTGATTGTTCTGCAAGGAATCTATGATCGGTTCATGAGGATGGAAAGAAATGATATCCACGCACAATAAATCTCCGACAGTAGAAACATCGTACTCTTTGGCGAGGGCCTCGCCAAGCTTGCCGCCTAGAAACCGAATCTTGACAAAGAAAAACAATTAGTAGGTGCTGTTGAATCATCCTTTGAGATCGCACCTTTTGGAATTGCATAGGTTTCAGGTAGTTTGGTATGGCAGCATTTCTTAAAATACTCTGCCAAACAAATGTCGGTGCGTCAACACCATCGCAGAATCTGGTAGAAGCGCACTTGATTATTGAGCTTCTTGTACGAAGCTGTAAGCTACGAAAATATTCAGCAGGGTAGCATAGGAAAAGAAACTTCCAAATACCTTGGCAAGAAATTTATTTCTTGCAATACCCTAGGTCAAAATCAGAATTTGCTCCTCTCTGACTAGTAAGACAAGATAACTCACGGCGGATGTGGTGTACCCTAATTTCACTCTAACTTCCTCTCTTGCCTTTCCCATAAGTTCTGCTGCAATGGATAAAGCGACATCATGCCAAGTAGTCGGTGGTTCCTCGACGTCGTGTTCTTCCTTGGTTTGTGCTTGTACTGTCTGCTTCTGGGCACCTGCCACAGTACTTCCACTTTCGCTTTCATCGGCAGGCTTTTCCTCAGAAGGAGCTGGTGGATTCACGGGTATTAAGTTCCCGAAACCGTCCCACGAGATGGGCGGAGGCGACGGTAGTGGGGTATCGACACCATCGGGGGCATTAGGAGGTACTTGAGCCAGGTATGGATATCTTTGAAGCAAGATCTCGCGAACAGGTTTTGTAAAATCGATAAATGCCTCATCTATGGATGCTTTCTCTTTTTTGTTTGTTAATGAGCCAGAGACTGCGGCCCGAAAGACGTGCCACATACCGACTTCACAGCCAGGCAATTCGTCTTTAAACATGGCTGCGATCTTCATGCTCTCTCTCCGGTAATAGTCAAGAGAGACCTAGAATTCGAGTCAAGATGTGTTGGCACGATCCATGCCAGCGAACATCCCCGCACCTTATGTGTATTCGTATCCACATCGTCCCAATACCCAGGCTCCTTCGCGCCCTCCTTGTATGTCGCCACATGCACAACCTTCAAATGCGGACACCTCTGCAGCGCATCCTTCTTTTTATCCATCCGGGAAATTCCATACTTCCTCGCAGGATAATTCACGGCGATTAATGAATCCCACTGCAACACGACCAGCGGCGTATCCTTATCGACTCCGAGCCGATTCATTTCGCAGGCCGCATAGAAGGCATCGCTGTCGCAAAGCGCGATCACGCGTAATGGATCTCGGACACCTAGGTTTTGGGAGAGAAGGTGTCGATAGGTGATCACAGGATTGAGGTCGTCGAAATTTTCGGCTCCGCGTTCCGTAGCTTTGCCTTTGCCTTTCCACAGAGATTTTCGTGGAGATCCGGTGGACATTTCAAAGTTGTAATAAACCGGGGAAGAAATTCTGCAGGGATATCCAAAATAAACTAAGGACGTCTGGATGAGATGTCGAGAGATTTAGTTCGAATGCGAAGCTGCGATTGCGTTGTGCCGCTGCTCCGAGTCACGGATTTTGTGACTCTGTGTCAGTCTGTGACGACGCGTACATATGCGCAAACAACGCGTCAATTTGAGGCAGAATTCCAAAGGCACAGACGGTACACAAAATACAAAGCCACATCCAATATACATACACTGCGATCGCTTCTTTTCTCAAGTTCGTTATTTGGTATCCAGCGACTCGTGAGCATCTTACGCGTCGTTATCAATGCCATCACCTCATCAATCTGCTTTAAGACGCGACCTTCGCCAGGGTGCTTGCTGAACTTATGTCAATGGATAGCAGATCCTGAGCACGAAAGACGCAATCAACATCACATGTGAAGGAAGGGTAAGTAATTATAAGTTGCTCACCTTGCCGGCCTTGATTTCTTCAGGAGATGGCATCAAACCCAAACGCAACAACTCTGATGCTTTGGACACAACAGGGTCATTTTGCATGCTATACAGTACCGAGTAAGTCCATAGAATAGATCAATAGCGCAAAAAGCTTACCTAGCCACAGCAACGATCTTTCCGGCCTTCACATAGTATGCAATGAACTGAAACAACAACTTTAGCGCCTACGCAATCATAGTCGTGAGGGGAGTTCTAACCTTCAGGTCGTCCGGCTCTCCTTTGATAATCACATCTTCATATTTCGCCCCAAATCCGCAGTACCGCAATTGTTGGCCCTCTGGGACGAGGATCAAAACGATGCCGGCCAAGCTAGAATATAAGGGTAAAAGGAGACGTACGGGCACTCCAAAACACTGGAACCTTCACGAAAGGCTGTGGTTTCCCAGAAATGGTCAGTCCAACCGCTCGGCCATGGTTTCCAGCGACCTTTAATAATAAAATCAACGGTTAAAATTCCTGGAACAAGGAACACAGTTCTTACGTTCCAGTGCTCGATTCTCGCCTCATCGCCATTAACTTGGGGATGGATCGCAATGTCACCTGCAAAAAAAAAAATTAATTTCTAAGGGAAGATGTGGTGCATATATGCCCAACTTACCGATAGCGAAAACATTCTTAGTGTCTTTGCCAGTCTTGACCCTCAGATACTTGTCGACTTTGACGCCACCATCTCTCTCGAGCTCTATGCTACTTCCCTTCAAATATTCGGTAGCAGGAGCAACGCCGACACCCATGACGACAAAATCACATGGAATTGTCGTTCCATTGACCACGACGCCACCGGCGAGATTCGGGTTACCTTCCTGCGGGACAATCTTCTCGACTTTGGTTTGCATATGGAACTTGACACCTTTCCCTTCGTGGAACTGTTTCACCATAATGTTGAGCTTGTGGTGTCTAGATTAGACATCCGTAACTTACCTTCTTTATTCCCGCCCCAACGGCTTTGCCTAAGACGATTTCGAAAGGGAACTCTTCCATTCCAATGACATCAATAGACGCCAGCTTGCGTTGAGATACAGCAGCAACCAGCTCCATACTGATGAAAGAACTTCCGATAACGACCATCCTCTTGCCTTCCTGAGCGGCTAACATAAGACGCGTAAGTATAAACGCATTCGTATAATACAGGAGTCTTTACCAGCATCGACTTTCTTAGAATCGTCAATTCCGCGGAAGGTGTAAACATTCTCAAGTTTCGCTCCCTCGACGGGTAGACGTCGAGGTATACCTCCAGAAGCCAAGATCAGCTGATCGTAAGGAATAGTATCCTTTCCACTGTCGAGAGTAACGGTCTTCTGCTCCAGATCTACGGATGTTACTTCCTAGAATACATGAAGCGACTGAGTTCCATGTACATCACTGCACGGCCAAGGACACTTACGACACCGAGACGAAGGTTTGTACCATACTTGATCTTAAGATCAGCAGAGCTGCGCCATTCAAGTTTGGCAGGATCTGTAACAAGTGCTTTGCTGAGCCGAGTCCTGTGTTCCAAATCTTAATGAGAAGCGAAGAAAGACCGATGTTATTAACATTACCTATCAATAGGACTATAGGTTTCCTTTGAAAGGATAGTGATGGGTCCTGGGTAGCCGTGCTATAATTATCATTAGCTAGAGAACTTGATCAATAAGCAATGCTTGTTACTTCTCTCAAGCTCTCAACTGCGTGGAAAGCACCGGATCCTCCGCCAACAATAACGACGCCTTTTCCGGAACTGTTGACGCCAGTGGCGAGCAGCTTGGCTTGGCGCGACATGTTGTTCTTGAGGGTGCTCGCTGGGTTGGCTGTAACATGAATCTTGCCGTCTTTTACCTCGGTTTGGAAAGAGTGGAGTGCCATGGGTGCCGGTGCATCCTCTAAAGAAAAATCAGCGTTGGGAATAAAATTCAGGCTTGGTTAATGCCGTTCGCGTACCAATGTCTCCCGTACAAACATTGAAGCAGGCTGCAGACGGTAAGAACGCGACAAAGTATTAGGAATACACAGCCCTACCACCGTGCCACGGGCTAGCAACCGTTGTCAGAAGATATGCTGGAAATAGCAGACGACAGATAACGCACCAGACAACTCGTCCATCGGAGGTGAGAACACCTTTCGCAAGAGGAGCACCGTAGTGGGTGCAGAAGGCGCTCGTCGCGTGGACCTTGTCACCCAAGCGAGAGAGAAGAACTTTGCCCTCCTCGAAAGTGACTTCTTTCCTGTATCACGTCAGGCATTCCATTAGCTTTCTGTGCATCACAATAGCCGACGAAAATGCGTACATCTGTCCATCTTTGAGTTCCGCTTCGTCGAGGACTGCGATGGTCTTTGAAGACATGGTGTTGTGGAAACGGTGCGATGTGCAGGAGAGAGAGAGGAATTTAGGCCGACGAGAAAATGAGAAGAAGGATGTGAGAGGAAAGCGAGATTGCATACGGGTTTTGAGCTAAATTGAGCGGCGAGACTACTCTATAGAGTCTAGACAGTTTACGCAGTAAGCAACCAATCATGGTCAGGAAATTACAGCTATTGATGACATCACTGCGCGCAATCTCGGTGTCCCTTCCCAGGCGTCCTCACCGTCGACTACGATGTCTACAAATGACCCCATCGCAAATTTTCATATCGCTGGCTCGAATGCATCGTGCGTTGCGTCCCAACATGTGAATAATCTCCTTATATTGACGATTTAAACCAGATATATATAATCCATCCAAGTTTCGACGATTAAAACGATTTGCAGCACAGACTCCAGAGTAACGTGTCAGGTTTTGTGAAGGTACGGGTGCTACCTCCTACCTCTATCCATTCGGAGCACTCATGCATCTTAGGCAGGAAGGCCAGGCATTCTAGTCTTCGATGGAGAAAAGGATTCCATCAAAATATTTCTTGAACATGCTAGAGGTAAATCACTCAGCGCTTCCTGTAAATACCCATCGTTGGGATTTACTGAGATCCCAGTTAAGGCTTGCGATATCTTGACTTTCATCATGTGGACACTAAGCTTTTCTCGGAAAACGCCAAATTGCGCCTGGCCGATGCCAAATGTGGCCTACAAGAGGTCGAGGACACGAGCGAGCTTATACGTCGGCTAGACATACTTGGAGAGAAGGAGTGGTTCAGAAAGCAAATGGGAATGAGCAAAGGTGAATTAATCCAAATTTTTACTCGATTATGTTGCCGTGAATTCTTTTTTTGGTCAACAAATAGGCGAATAGTCTTCGATGGCTCGTGCATACACCTGTCCCGTTCCACTGTTGACAACACTAGGAATATTGGGTCTGCAGATATTAAATCTGACACGGCAGCCTGATATTAAAACGATTCTGTCGACGCACCTAATCTAGTGCAGAATGGTCAAAGGTCCCAGACCACATCCGTTGGGGTATATGTTCGGCGCTCAACGGGAGAATGGTTGAGTGTCTGTCATCTTGCAGTTCAGGTCTGCATCCCACCATACCGGCCCCGTCTATACTTAATTCAATACTTCAGTTGGCGAGTTGCGCTGCATGTTTTTCTACGTCTTCGGGGAGCGGCAGGCCTCTGAGAGAGACACGAGCCTAGTCGCTCTGTATGTCTCTTTTCGCCCTTTGGCATGACCGATTTTGTATTAAATCCCTTTACGGCAATTTGATGTTGCACATATTCTGGCGTTCAGCCTGCGACCCTGATGCATTGGTTTCTCATTGATGGTTGTAATGAGTCTCGTGCGTCAGGGTCACTCAAGCGGAAAGAAAAACGTGTTTCCCCTTTGCCTCTGACTGTTTCATTCTCCAGCCTTCAACCCTAAGCTAGCCACTGTGCAGCGAAGGAATGCCTTTGACGCTTGATTATCGAGTGACTCGAACCTTCAAATGGCGTTGGTTCGCCCCCCTAGCCTTTCTGGGTGCCTTTATTACCCTTGTCTTTCTTATACTTATCAACAGTAAGCCCAATTCTGCTTTAAGCTTAGCACGTAGGAAATGACCTTGATTTCGTTTTACAGTCCCTTTAACCGGATATGAAACTGTCACCACTTTCCAAGATGACTTCAATGCTACGGAATGGCATTGGTTCTACCGCTTCATGCCCTTTCGGATCCCTAAACCTGGCTCTACATGTGACCCGCATGTCTTCAAAGTCGGCGATCCATTTACCACGAATTATTCTTTTTTTGAATGGAACATCGACTCGATCATCCAACCCAACGCTGGAAATTCCGCGATCTCCTACACGGGCACACCACTTACTTTCTGCGATGTCGCCTCTATTTACGTCAATGGCGACCTGCATTCGTGGAACGTCGACTTCACTGTCGTGGTAACATGCGAACAGAATGACTTGTTCAAGGCGACCGCCAAAACATCCTTCTCCATGGGTCTTCTTCCAGGCCGATACTCGCCGCTGTTGGGGATGGTGCGGTATTACAACGACGGCACTAATGATACCAGAGGGCTGATTCTTGACAGTGGGTGCGTGGCAGATTGAAAGATGCAGATTGATAAACCACTAATGAACCTTGACTTGATGCCCTAGAATTCGAGCAGCATCGACAGATCTCGGAACACGAGCATACAACGCTTTTGTAGGGTCTGGATCTACAACCCCAATGATTATCTCTTTGCACGCAGGTTTCGCGTATTGCCCCATGTCCCTTGGCCCCGCAGCGGCATGTGCCATAACCGCTCCAAAATTTGCCATTAGATATGCCGCAGCTGTCTATGCTAACGCAAGCATCCTACAATACGACAACAATTACGCCATAGACCCAGTCCAGAATCCTTGGGTTTTAGACGCTGATACAGAGCAGCCGATTGTCAACCTCCTTCAGACTATCTATGCTTCCATTCGGGTTGACTTGGGAAATCCAAGTCTCAATAATTTCATCCTCCATCCATTGTTTCTCAACAGCACCATCATACCCGTTTTCCCTGCTACCCGGTGGAATCAAGACAACAGCTCACGAAACGCGACCTTGTATGACGGATTTGCACATCTCGATCCCGACCTTTCAGTCAATGTCTCGGGACCTGCTCATATCCAAGTGGTTTACCCATGTCGGTTCCAACAGCGCAAATCTCTCGGATCATTGGTTATATCCGTCTTGGTCGCCACTCTGAGCATGTTCTCGAGCGGATGGGCGTTGTTCATATTGATTGCGACAGCTCTCGCTAAACGGGCTGACCCACTTGGTACGTCTGCCCATTGCTATTGGATAGTCGACGCCCTGTTTATAACCTCGTTCGCACTGCGCAGCCAATCGATGCGATGGCCATTGTAGTCGACATCGAATGAAAGTAGAACCAAGTTGGTTCGACGCTTACTACGACCCATATAAGCAAGAGGCGACAGAAGATGTGAGTCCTCCGAAAGAACATGTGTACCAACCCGTGGGCTCTTAAATTATAAACATATAATATAAGTACGGATCGATCTTTAGGACGCTAAACCTCGCTAAGATTGTGGTGAGAGTCAAGGTTTTCTGCTTATGTAACTAGCCAGGTTGTGAAATTTATATCGCGCAGAGTCAAGTTACCCAAAGACTGAAAGTAGTGGTTTGCAATAGTCTTTTTTTGTTCCAGCACCCCCCAATATACCGTATATCGGTTGATGAGGGGAATGAGTTTTTTTATCGTTAGCGTTGAAAACCGGCAACCCAAAAGTACAGCATATAGCACCTATATAGCCCGCCCTTTTCCTGAATAGGATCACGTTTTCTTTTCTTCTGCCTGTTCCTTTAGTGGGACAGTTTCACCTGGAGCTTCAGCCTCAGCCTCCTCCTCGTCGACTTCTGGCTGCAGTTTATGCGGATCGTAGATGATTGACTCGAGATGAGCGAGAGCTGCCTATATGATGTGCAATGTAAAAAAGAGAGAGGACAGATGTCTAGTATGGCGCAAATCGATTGTCATTGAGGAAATCGCTGCGCACCCTCCCGACTTCACTGAGTTCTTCATTTTCGTCTCCATTGAAGGTCTCGAATGGAGACCCGTTGAGATCCACAAATGCTTCGTCTAGATCGTCCTCGTCACCTTGCGGGTCGGGGTGGAGAGATGCGCATTGCGATAATGCCTCGAAGATGGCTTCCACTACTCATAAAAAATGCTATAAAAAATCTGACAGAATGCATAAGGGCGCAATGACGTACGCGATTCTGGATTTTGGGGCACGATCGTCAGCTCGCGCATGTCGGTAACTGCATCATCATCAGCGGCGACACCATTTTCTGTTCCGATGCTTTCGTCAAGTTGGCAATATATCGATGGACCAGATTCTCCGCGAGAGACTGCATGCAGTGTGATTGCTGGATATTCGATCTGGAAGCCGGCGCCTGTCGTTGACATGAACGCGAGTACACTATCGCAGTAGAAAACACATTATATCTGTCAATTGAAATGTTCAGCACATAAGTCTGACGAGCTAACCTAGTCAAAACATATAGAGTTCCTTGAACAGCATTTTGGTTCGAGAAACTCTCGAGTGGTGGGTCAAGTGTGACAGATACATTTTCTTCCTTGTGTCTGATAACAGGTGGGATATCGTTGAAGGAGCTCGGCGTCGAGGCTACGAGCGTTGTGTGCTCCTCCTTGGTCACGAAATTTGGCAGGGCGGTTATCAGATTTACAGCAGGCATGATGGAACTTTGAGGTTTTGGAGAAGGTCTACACCAAATTTAGTCGGTCCCGGATTTATCAGGTAAGTAGTAAAGTGCACAGCCACGGACGGTATCGCTTCGCCGAGCTGTGCTTGTGCTGCCGCCACCTCTTTGTTCTCATCCACATAGAAATCATGTCGCCTCAGGATCCACAAGCTGCTGCTCTCCTTGCTCATGTTGTCTCACAGATTGAGCAGAACGTCAACTTTCTTGCTTCGCAGAACTACATTTCCCAAGGAGATGCATCAGCCATCTTGACGAAGCTTCCTAATGTCGACGGCAATCGAAGTGCGGGCGGTATCTCTGGTTTGGCGGCACGTCTTTCCAACATGACCACCCGAAGTTCTGCCCCGGCTGCTCCTTCTGCTCTCCCACAAGCGAAAGCGCTCTGGGCATATACTGGGGATGTAAGTCGTGCCTAATTTTCCTTTGTCGTTCAGGGCTAATTTAGCCGTTAGGACGCTGATGATCTCTCCTTCTCGCCGGGCGATATCATAGAGATCGTTGAAGAGACCAATGCTGACTGGTGGACTGGAAGAGTCCATGGAAAGCAAGGCCTCTTCCCATCTACATATGTGGAGAGATTAGCCGAACCTGGACCCATTCAATCCGGTGCTGCTACTCCAACGGCGAAGGCTTACAAACCTTTCGGAGCAGCGTATCATGGCGTCGGTGCCCCACCGCCTCCTGGACAAGGGGTCAACAATGTTGGTCTCCAAGAGGCCCCTGGGACTGAAGCAAAAAAGGACAAGTTTGGGAAGTACAAGAGCACTGTAAATGATTTTTATCTTATTACATCCAACTGCCAATTGACCTCATTTCAGCTCGCTCACTCTGCCGTTGGAGGTGTTGGTTTCGGCGCTGGTAAGAAAAACTATATTTCAAGACCGCCGTCTGTTTGCTGACATGACGATTGCTCCGCAGGTTCGGCCATCGGTGGTGGCCTCGTTCGTGCCATCTTCTAGATATTTTCTTCTGCTTCGACTTCGGAAGGAACGGAAATTCAGCTATGCAACTACTTACCTTATTTATTATACCCCCGCGGACTGCTGCATATTTTTGGACCCAGAATTTGAATTCAACGACGAATTCAGTTTTCAGCAACACCAATCGAGAAAGTTGGCGGCGTTCAAGTATAAATCAATGCTATAGTACAAATTACAGAGTCATGTTCTTCCTTATCTGGTTGAGTTTGAGAATTGAGTCACCTCGTAGTCGGTATACTGTCACTGTTTCCAGAAGTCCTGTAGCCAAAGAAACTTCAAGGAACTAGTACTGAGAAATCAGGTTACTATTGGCCTCCCGCAAAATGAATGATTGCGGAACAGATAAACCGGTATCAAAACCTGACGAGAATCTTGGTGAATAGTCTTAAGTGGCAGACTAGCTAATAGGAGAAAAGCTGGAAGATCCCCTTGCCGATTTCCAGTAAATCAATGTTAGCTACCCACTTTAGTAAGAAAGATGCAGATGGTTGCGTATGATTTGCTGCGAGTAAATCCGGGGAGAGATTCCGTTGAGAGTGAGTTGCACGTACAACGACCCCAGAGATGCGAGCGCATTCACGCTAATGCCGCGCATATGCGTATGACGCATAGTTCCAAAAGGCCGTTTAGAGGTCGGGAACAGGACTCCGATTGGAGGAAGTGACTTCAAGTGAGGCAAGTTCACGAGATGTGGACCCACAGCAGCGTGACTGCGCTATAAGGCAATATTGTGACAATTGAGTCAGGAACAGCGGTGCAATTGATCATCCAAGTACTGCTTCTGTCGGAGACCTGGGGACAAGTCTGATAATGAACTTGGGAAGATTGATAAACGACGTTCGCGCCAGACCGGAAGGAAGGAATCCGAGATCAAGTGTTTGATGATTATCGTCTGTCGGGGATCCGTGGGCATGATACGAGTAGCGAGGAAGAGCCAGGTGCTTGTTTTATAAGTAGTACGGGTGCACTATGTGCTTGCAACATGGATGGAAACTTCGTCACCGGTGATATCCAGCAAGTGAAAGAGTCACATATTGGTGCCTCGAAGCGTCTCAGCCTCAGCTCGGATCATATGGGGGTTGGTGGAGTTCAAACCATCTGATATTGGGGATGAATCCAGTCCGTGAGCAGAGAGAATGCGGCGTAATTGTCATACATGTATGCGGTTTTGAAATATTTCAATCAAACTTGCGAGCTCGGACCCCCCAGTAAGAGCAAAAATATCCAGTTTCTGCACGGCGGAGGGTCGGCCTCACTGACTTTCACCCCCTTGTGGTCCTAGCTATAGGATGGCTGGTTGAACATGAAGCAGCTGCCACAAAATCAAATGGCGGCGACAGGAACCTGTGTTTGGCGTTACAAAATAATCCAAATACTTACATAAGCTTGATCAATTGTACACGTGTTGCGTGCGCGCCTAACAAATCAAGTTCAACTTAAACTTGAAGGTTTGACAGAAATCAAACAGACCGAGCGCTCAACGTTAACGTTAAGGTTCAACGGTCAACTGGCTATCGCCGTGGTTCTTCTGGTCATTGACTCAACTTGGCAGTGCTTCCAGTCCTGCCTGACACCGCAGTGGCCACTGGCAAGTCTTGGTCATTAGCAATCGGCATTCATTTTTTTTCGTGGCTAGGAAAGTGTCTGAAAGGCGATATACTCCTCAGGTGTCCTCTTGGTCTGCCACCAGTTGTTTCAACTTTCTCTTATCTTTATTAAAACTTGAGGTAAGAGAACGGCAAGAGTTGGCGTTCGCACTCAACTGTCGTGAAACGAACACCCCAGGTTGACTCCACGAAGGCTCTGTGAGTCCTCATTCTTACTAAACATGACCTATGTGCAGATCAATCCCGGAAAGTGTAGCGTCACAGCCACCATACTTAAATGGCCTTGCAACACTTCATTACGTGTTTTGGCGGCGTAAACCCTTGGTTCAAACTGAAGATGAAGCCCCCATGATGGGACATCCTTGGGCTTTAATTGAACGCCGATGCAGGATAATGAATAATCGTTGGACTATAGCATAAATCCCAGATGCCCCGATCTATCTTTCTCCCTACTCTTTCTACAGCCTATGTCGCCCGTGACGATTTTGGAGGCGAGCCCCCTTCTCTGTGTCTATGGTTGCACGGCCTCCCACTCTTTTCTAGCACCCTTCTTGGCTACCCCGCTCCGATCAACTCAACGGATCAATGTGGATTTCTGACATTGGACAACGGTCAACTCGCGGATGGCAATTGCGGTCATGTTTCATTCTTGCGATAATACACGAGTATCGCATTGGATGGGTGGTATATCCTCTCCTGTATTTAAGCGCGGCATGTTATTGTCAACTAATCACTACCTTTCAACTTCCAAGCCCTTTGAACCTTCAGCAACTGACCTATTTCGAGTGTCGGATATCTTCAGTAATGCATACAAACAACCCTTTCGCTCAAGGTGGCTGGTACAACCCTGAAAACCCGAAATCGATAAACACCCCTTCCTGGAGCACCCCGCCTATCCGACAACCATCCGTCTTCGGAGCTCTTCCATCTCTGGACACGCCTTCTCCAGAATTGGGACCTGTGACATTTCGTCTTGCACCCGCCTATCCCGACATCCTCAATTGTTTTCTTTTCACGCCACGAGGAGTACCCTATCTCGAAATTGTTACCGACCATCGTTCTGCTAGAGTCTGCACTTACTTCCGCAAAGGCGACGGTACTCTGTTAGCGTTCATTGAATGGGAACAGCAGGCGACAGTCACTATTTCTGGTATCATCAGTAAAGAACCTGTCAATCAGTGGCTTGCCCATTCGCCGGACAAAATGTACGGTGCATATTCTCGTTCTCAAATCCCGTCGCTGTCCTGATTCGTTGTTTCTCACTAGGAGGAGGATGATGTTTGTGAAGAACCGTCCATTTACTTGGGTGGAGCAAGCCAATCAAATATCCGTACGAGCAATAATATTTTCCTCCCTCATAAATGCGACTTACTCATAAACCACAGCTTTTTGCAGTTGGATCCGTGATTCAACATCCTATTGGGACAATCTCTCGGCGAACGAACTACGTGATTTTAGAGCTAACGTCTGAGGCAATGCAAGCCGGTTTACTGGAGTCATCTATCGTCGCCACCGTGCTCTTGCAATCAGGGAGGCTCGGTTAGTCTCAGTGTCATCAAAGTGACATCCTAAATTATTTTATTTATTACATGCCTTTGCAATATATATTAATCCATACCTACATCTACAAGTCATCCAATATATCTTATATGTGTATTAAATGCTATAAGTAACACCCCGCTGGTTCTGTGGTGTAGCGAAGGCTGATTTTCACTGAATAACAGTCATGATTAGCAAGACAAGTTTCCGCACCTTCAGTTACGAGTCCGAATGAAATGAGGATTCGTTCTTATAGCGGCCCACCCCAGCTAATTTTGGGCCATGTAACGTTTATGCAGCCGGTAACTTCCGATGTTTGTTTTAATTAATTTGTAAGCCGCTTATCTCCGAGGGCTATTTTTAGTTTCCTCACAGCCGCTGTTCAGTTTCAGGTGTTTGGACGATCACTACCTCCCACCACCGCCCATACCTATCGACGGCCCATAAGGATCCCCATGTACAACGAGAGGAAAGCCAGCACATCGCTCCTCGGCAATCGCGACCCAACTTGCCAGCCTTCAGCAATAGCACGACAGTTTCCGTTGGCCACGTAGGATGGATGTATGGGACGGAAAACAGGAACGCATGGGGGCCGTGCAGTGGGAGGCCCAGCAGATAGGTTGCTCACTAACCTCGCACTACTTACCCTGTACCCTCCTACACAGTTTCCTGGGCTACGAACCCCGTGCTTCGCCCTTTTGCTGCTCTTTCGACATTGCAAGCATCCCGGATGCTACCAGCCCCGACGTATATATATATATCGGCGAAGCCAGCCACGCAAAATGCGCCCACACCCCCGCCAAACCATCACTTAACGCCGACCCTCGCCCATGCGAAGACAAATGCAATCCCAACAGGTGATCCAGATGGGGCCGTCTACGCTTCTCCGTTGATCAGGTTTGGGTTAGAGCGCTCTGAATATAGGATCATTGCCCAGGATGGAGGCTTGTACCAGTAGATTTTTCTTGAATATATCTCTCTGAAGCCCAAAAACTTGAAAATGAAACGGCCATTTTGGACCTTATTGATTGGCAGAAATGTTATGGGCTGGATTGTCCCCTCGACCAACTACTTGGCATAACGAAAGCAACAGACACTGTGAAGGGCCGCCCACTCACGCTGTTCGACGTCAACGACGCACTCATACCGATCAGCGACGCGTATATGCTATACCCTCTAGTCCAGGCTTTTAACCTCCGCATTTTCTTCAGCTGAAGTGCCCTCCTCCTTGTCGTCAACATTCATCGCATTTAGTTTCATCCTCGTCTTGGAAATCTCCTCGTCCACGTATCCCACCCTACGTTTGAGCTTGGGCTCTGCCTTCGAGATGGCCCTCCTCGTTATTGCAGGTCAACATACATGTGGGTAGTGTCATTCTATGTATGAGCAGTGAGCAGTGCTCTGAGCAGGAGAAAGGACTCGTATATGCCGTGCGTAGGCAATGGCCCACTTACAAGTAATTTTGGTAAAGTAAGCGCCTGTTCGGCGCCAAAATTAGCGTAGATCTCCCGGGCTCAGTTGACCATGTGGGCGGATGTTGAGTCAACGAGATGACAATATGTGCTTGGGTAACCAGGACGCTCTATATGAAAAAGATAGACAAACACAGCTGGTAAGATGTGGCGAGGTTGGTGACTCTGCCACTGACTGACAGTGACTGACAGTGTTACAGTACTTAATGGTCACGTTAGAGGGAGCGTTGGGGCACGTCGGGTCACCGTCACTCGGAGTTAACGCGTTGACGGGTCGCGTCGGACTCGGTTACTAAATCCGTTCTATAGCCGAAGGCGTTTCCCCATTGTTTTCCCAACCCAGAGGTTCAGTACTAGTTTCGGGATCCTGCATAGTCATTCAGAGGAGGCGCAGAACACACACAACAACCCGCGCACATGTAATTGACAAGAAGCTATACAATGTCAAGCCTCTTCCAGCATCTTCGCATACACCAAGTGTTTGGCGCAAACACGAACGTCGGAAAAACGATCCTCACGACTGCACTGGTTCGTGCTTCCGCCCAGCGAGGAAAGAAAGTCTTCTATCTCAAGCCAGTCAGTACAGGGCCATTGGAGGATGCTGATGACTAGTGAGTACATTAATTAATCTTTCACGTACCTGGGACGTAACCCACGGGCCACATATAGTCATGTAAACCAATACACCGCAAAATATGCGCGTTCAATACATGCAGAGTGTCTTTTTCGATACGATGAACCAGTCAGCCCGCATCTGGCCCTTAAAATGAAGGATATAGAGAGCACTGTAAGTATCCAAACTTTCAAGTGGACTTCCATGAACTAAAATCATATCAGCCCCCCTCCGACGAGACTTTTATTAATTCCGTCGCGAATCGCATTAGAACACATGCAAGAAGCACCATGGGGCCTGCTCACATGTATGTGGAAACTGCAGGAGGTAAGGATGGCTTTTCATATGAACCCGTCATAACTCGACGTTATTCATATTTTGTAACAACAGTATTCATCGAGCTGATCAAAGAACTCCCCCAGGTGTCCACAGTCCTGCTTTGTCTGGGACGAGCCAGGCAGACTGTTATCGACCTTTGTTCCTTCCGACCGTCCTGATTGGAGATTCTAACCTTGGAGGCATCTCGTCAACCATCTCGTCGTATGAATCCCTCCTTCTTCGTGGGTATATCATCGATGCCGTTGTGCTCTTCCGTGACGAATATTATCGGAATTGGGAATACCTGAAGCCCTATTTTGCGGAGCGTGGAATTTTCCTGGCCACGGTAGACCACCCTCCATCCCAATTGTCGGACGCATCGGAAGATTTCGCCTCCACGGAAAAATATTACGAATCAATTGTATCCCAGCCAACAGACGGTGTAGGCAGCGTCGTCGACCATCTTGACGTTTGCCATACCCAGCGCCTACAAGAATTGGAATCTATGCCACGTCGAACCCTTCAAAATATTTGGTGGCCATTCGTCCAACACGGTTTCGTCAAGGAAGAGAAGGATGTCACTGTTATCGACAGCGCATATTCCGACTTTTTCAGCACCACCAATAAAACTGCTCTCGGCAATGCGTCTTCTCAAGAAAGCATTCTTTCGCCCCAGTACGATGGTTCTGCCTCCTGGTGGACACAAACCGTGGGACATGCACATCCATCGCTCACCCTTGCAGCTGCCAAAGCTAGTGGACGCTATGGGCATGTGATGTTTCCTCAAGCAGTACATCTACCAGCCTTGAAGCTCGCTGAACGTTTGATTCAAGATGGCCCAGGGAAAGGATGGGCCAGCCGTGCTTTCTTCTCCGATAATGGGTCGACTGGTATGGAGGTCGCTATTAAAATGGCTCTCAGGGCTTTCACAGTCCGCCAGCACGGACTAGAAAACGACGAAAAGAAGGAGCTCGGCATTTTAGGTCTGAAAGGAAGCTATCACGGAGACACAATTGGTGCCATGGACGCCTGTGAAGAAGGGGTCTACACTTGCGAATGGCACGACGCTAAAGGGTATTGGTTTGATCCTCCCACTGTCGGCATCGCGGACGGAGAGGTGGTCATTAACGTTCCGGCTACCTTAGCCTCGTTTTCGCAGTCCAGTGCCATCAAAGCAGAGTCACTTGCATGGGTCTACGACGTCGAAAATCGCTTGCACACACCGCTTGCTCGAGCATATGCGATGTACATAACCCGTGCCCTGGATGCCCTGAAGCAACGTGGCGGCCCCAGGCTCGCCGCATTGGTCATCGAACCTCTCATCATGGGCGCAGGAGGCATGCTGTTTGTCGACCCACTTTTCCAGCGAGTCCTAGTCGATACCGCTCGTGGCCGACGTTCTGGTTCCTCTTCGCGGTGGTCTGGCATTCCCGTCATCTTCGACGAGGTATTCGTAGGCCTCAATCGCATCGGCATGGAGAGCACGGGCCCCCTCCTCGGGGTCTACCCCGACATTTCAGTCAACGCCAAGGTCCTTACGGGCGGCCTTCTGCCCCTCGCGGTAACCCTTGCCTCGAAGTCCATTTTCGAAGCATTTCTCAGCGATAACAAAGCTGATGCGCTGCTGCATGGACACTCGTATACAGCCCATCCTATTGGATGCGAGGTTGCAAACGAAACCCTTGCGTTGATAGACAAATTGGCGTTGAGCGACGACTGGATATCAGCACAAGCAAATTGGGCCAAACCGGATGGTTCGAAGAGTCCGGTTTGGAGCTTGTGGGATCCAAATTTCATCACGGCAATCTCGAAGCTTCCACAAGTCAAGGAAACCATGACACTGGGTTCGGTATTGTCGATAAAATTTGAAGACAAGGCTGCTGGTATGTTTCTTCACCTATCAAACTTATTTTTATACTCATTGACTGTTTGTATGCGCAGGATACACCTCGCAATCCGCACAAGCCCTCCTACAATCCTTGAATATATCTTCGCAAGAGGATGGAACCCTGTCTTCAGCACCAGGAGGCGCGCCGTTCGGAGTGCATTTCAGGACTCTAGGCGACGTCGCGTATTTTATCACAAGTCTAAATACAAGCTCGTCGGTCATTAGATCTATAGAAGACAAAATCTGGAAAACCCTAACAAGTACATAAAATATTACAGAAATAGATGATTAACTACGCCAATACTGAGCCAGATCATGAAAACGGTCAAGTACTACGGTAATGTAAGAAGTTTCGTTGAGTAGAATTTCAAAATGTTTGATCGCCTCTTCCTCTGTGAGGTCTAGCCGGAACTTCTCTTGTAGTTGCTCATGCACATCGCGATGCTTGATATCAGGGATATTTGCGTCTACCATGAGGGTGACCAAGTTCAAAATGAGGTTCGTACTCTTCCGCAGGATGGTGAAAGCCGTGAAACAGAAGTTCTTGAAGCGAGCATAATGTGGGGATTGCGCTCCACCCATGCCGTCAACCATTTCCTTGCATACTTTGACTTGAGGAGGGAATGGTTTCGGGTCTCGACCAAGAATGTAACCAAAATCCACTACATCATAGAGTTAGTATAGTGTTCAAATCTAACAGCTCAAAAAGCACGCATACCATGGAAAAAGTGGCCTAAGCAAGTCTGGTCAGTAACATGAACTCAACAGTAGAGGTCGAAAACTTACCGTCAGGGGCAACCAGCAGGTTATCCAAGTGGCGATCACCGACTCCAAGCAAGTATGTAACTACACAGTAACCCGCTGTGCTCGCGTTTTAGTAATAATACAGTGACTGAAATGCAGGAAGCTTACCACAACTCCTCACAAATGTGTCGATCACACTGGGCTCCACGCCAGAAGTACCAACGCTTCCTTCATCGGGATGATGTGCCCGCATATAATTGAGCAACGTTCCGTGTTCGCTCACGATAGCGGCAATGGTCTTGCTCGGGATGAACTGAACCATGCCCTGCATAGGGCCAGTCGCCAAAACATCGTATGGGCTCAACTTGAGATCGAGGTTCTCCTTTCTGAGAAGCTGATCCATAAGCGTGAATAGTTGGATGACTAGTTGGTCCTGGCGCATATCATCGCCGTCCTTGAATATGACTGGATATTCGCTGCCGTCCGAGCATTGGAAGTAGAGGAGGAGAGGGTACATGTTGGATTTGAAAACGGAAGACTTTTCGGGAATGATCCCGATTACTTCAATTTTGGCATTCAGAGGAAGGGGAAGAGGGTCCATCGACAATAGATTGTTCTTTGAATCAGAGATAATTGCACGAAGCTTCTCAATCTTCTTCGGTCGAGGATCCTTGGATGTTCGAAGTTCTTTGGCACGTTTAGCAAGAGTGTCGATCATGAGGCCTTGCCGACGCAAAGTTTCGCGTCTATCAGAGCCACCTTCCACCTGTCCTATTGTTAAGCCAACATCTACATAGTAATCGAACAAAGTCTCACCTCAAGAATCTTGTTCATGTACTTATACACGACGCGCCCATACATCTTAGCCATAAGTCGATCTTCCAGCGCCACTTCAACCATGAGGTACCAATACAGACGATTTCCCAGGATAGGGTTGGCCACTCCTCGAATAATAAGGAAGTCAGAAAGGCCACTATCATCATATGAAATGGCGGTCGTTGTTGATCTTGAGGACCTTTGGTCAGCAACTACGCTCTCAAATTTGAGCGCTTGCACAAGTTGTAATAGGTAGAGAAGAAGTTCCTGAAATGATATGAGCAACAGCACGGAAGAAACGGTTTACGAAAGAGCGCACATCATCATCAGCTCTGCTGAGCTGCTTTACAGCAAACGCTCTAACTCGTGAGTCGACTGTCCCAGGACCAAGGAGTTCCAAAGCGTCATCAGTGTCGATTTCTGTCCACTGTGGTAATAGCTCTTCCACTGCTTGCTTCACTTCTGAAGAGTCTCGCCACGCCACCGACTTCAGGAACTTTGTAAGGCCCTTCTTGTCTCTAGCAAGATAGAACCTAAACTTCCAGATCATATCCTTCTCTTCTGATGTTAGCGGCTGGCTAGGAGAATAGCTGAGTATCACCTGTAACTCTTGCATTAAAACTCGTAGAATATGGGAGGAGATAGAAATTATATACCGCTAGCTCGTCTCTGATATTTGCATTAGGTTTCAGCTCTCTGTCATATGGACTACTGCGATGACTTCGAACAAGACGACGATGTTTGTCCTCAACTGGGTTTTCGTGGGCAATGTCTGGATCGACTACGCTCCAAAGATTGGTGTCGGTAATGAAAGAGGTAGATATAGAGGGCGTAGAAGGTGTTTGGGCGATGGTGGGCAGAGTAGAGGTCGCAGACGAGCTACCAGATACTTCCTGAAACCTCCAAAATCAGAAAATATCAAATATATGCGGAAGATCCTTTGACGAACAGGTTCACTGAATATTACTGGAAAGTCGAACCTGGGCAAGTCGATGTATAAGAAAAGATTCTCCGATTTCTCAGTCGCGGCCTGCATTAAACAAGCGTCTGAGAAAGAGACCACCTTCGAGCATCAAGAATAAGCACTTACAGCATGAATCTCCTCCATCTTCCGAAAAGCCATCTTGTCCAGCCAATCAGACTTTGGCAAATCACCTCTTTCGTATTTCTTCACGAGCTGTTGAGGTATTAGACATTGGTACTCGATAGGACAGATTCTGACGCTGACCTTTTCTAGTCGCCCCATTTCATCTTGGGTGACCAACTTGCTCGGCGTAGTCGTTTCCACAGAGCCATCAGCTTCAACGCCTGGCCAAAGCAAGAGTCGATGTTTTCCTCGTCGCAAAGTCCTGAAAGGCAAATATGATACGTCAAGGCAGCGAAAACAGAGATGGGTGGAGCATACACACCACTTCTTCCCAAACAGCCGGAACGTCGATCCTCCTACAGGAATAGCAGCCCTCGGTCCTCCAATATCCCATACCGTAAACGTGATTTGAGAGCTCAACGGCAGGTCGCAATATCGTATGGGAAGCGTGACCCATTCGTTCCATCTAACACAGCCCGCCTCATCAGAATCAACCAGAACCAAGCGATCCGAGGCAGGCACATACGTGTAAGTATTCTTGAAAGCCTTGAAAGAGGTGCGAAAGGGTATCGTAAGGGGCTTGTTATCCGCAATGAGTTGGCAAGTAACATAGAGGTCTGAAAGAGTGCTTTAAGCCTGAGGTTATTTCCAAACGCAAGTTGTGGACCAATAAGACTCACGAAGACTGTACGCCGTGGAAGCGCAGCTCTGGCTTCTCCAGCAGTTCAGTGAACGACCTGGGCTTCCGGATACCCTCCAGTTGCGATCTAGTTGGAATGTCAGGCTAGTTACTCGAAACGCAATAACGGCATTTCCCACATCCTAAAGGTCACTGGAAGTTTGAGGTCGGAGAGCTTAGCAAACGTGAAATCGTCGCGATTGTCCTTGTCCATGGTTTGGCAGAGAGATTTAACGCGTGGAGGATTATGTGGGTTGGAAGGGAGTCATCGACGTGCTTAAGTAGCATTTCTCACAGATGATCGAATGAAGCCATCTGCTTACAAGTGCTTGTCCTACCTTTTTTGTAGACATCTTCTACTTTCACTCTTCAAAGCAAAAATAAAATGACCGAAGCAATCGAACTACATGTTTAGCGAGTTGATTTGTGAATTCGTGATGAAATGATTTTCGAGAATAAATGATTGGTATATTACAAGAGTGAACACGAAAAATTAGCGCTGTGAGACATGGCCTAGTACTGTTAGGTACATTTTTGTATCAAAGTTTTCCTTTCATCCTTCACTCGGACTCGGGCTTGTAATCGGGGCGCAGTGATCGCACAACCTTGCCTGCGAAAAAAGGTTTCGTTGATAAATGTTACACAAGTGAAACTGGAACCCAAAATAACATACCAGCTCTCCAGATCTCCTGATTGTTGATAACCTCGAGCTCCTTGTTGAGGTCCTCACGGTAAGTTGAACGTCCGTTGAACTCCAACGACTTGCGGGTTTCAGTTCCATCCTTCACGCTCTTGTAGAGAGCCTCGAACACGGGGAGGTTGGCCTTCTCAAAGATAGGGGCCCAGTCGAGAGCACCACGACGAGCGGTGGTAGAGCAAGCATTGTACATGTAGTCCATTCTATCAACGTTCCTGTCAGCAAAACTGAACTGATAATATCCATATTGACGTACCCCTTGGCACCGATCAGAGGGTAGAGGGATTGAGTAGCTTCCTCAACAGTCTCATTGAAAGCTTCAGACGGCGTGTGGCCATTCTTGCGGAGAACTTGGTATTGAGCCAAGAACATACCCTCTAGAAAAAAGAAGTCAGATCACGATCAATACTTTTATTCTTCCAAATAAAAAACGTACGGATTCCTCCCATGAGCTATCGGGACCAGAAAAATGTGTCAGTGACGTGTCAAATTCAAACTATATAACACTTACGACACCGCGCTCGCCGTAGAGATCCGAGTACACCTCCTTCTCGAAGGTGGTCTCGTACATGTAACCAGAGCCAACAGCAACACCAAGGGCGATGGCCTTCTCCTTGGCATGGCCAGTGACATCTTGCCAGACGGCAATGCTAGAGTTGATACCGCGGCCCTCCTTGAAAAGGGTGCGGACAGTGCGGCCAGATCCCTTGGGAGCGACGAGAATGACGTCGACATCCTTGGGAGGGATGACGTGGGTGTCATCCTTGAACACAACGGAGAAACCATGGGAGAAGTAAAGGGTCTTGCCCTTGGTGATGAGAGGGGCAACCGTAGGCCACGTCTGAGATTGGGCAGCGTCGGACAAAAGGTTCATGATGATGGTACCCTTGTTGATAGCCTCTTCGATGGGGAAAAGGGTTTCGCCAGGGACCCAGCCATCTTCAATGGCTTGCTTCCAGCTCTCGCCGTCCTTGCGGACACCAACAATGACGTTGAGGCCATTGTCGCGGGCGTTCAAGCCCTGACCGTGACCTTGCGAACCATAACCGATGAGGGCAAGGGTGTCGTTCTTGAAGTAGTCCTGGAGCTTAGCCAGGGGCCAGTCGCTGCGCTCATAGACAACCTCTTTTGTGCCGGCAAAATCGAGAGTCTTGACACCACGAGCACCCTGAGTAATGAACAATTCAGCATGGCTGCTCCGTCTAATTTTTTAAACGACTTACTTGGACTGGTGGGCAGTGAGCAGCCTTGGCAGCAGCTCTGGCGAGGAGAGAGTAGGAAGCAGATTGAGCGGGCTTGACAGCAGCCTTTGCCAATGCACTGGGTGCACGACGGGAAGCAGCACGGAGAGACTGTGAGGCGGAGCGAGCAAAGGAGGCCATGGTTGTAAGACGACAAGTCGGTTGAACCAACGTCCAAAACTTTTTCAGCATTTGAATTCTTGACTCAGAAGCCATCGGCCGATACCCCCCGAAATACTCCCGGGCCCGATTAGCCGAACAACGTTCCGCACATCACGCTGGCATAAATTGTAACTTTGACCTTGAGTAGCTTGAGTCTCATTGATACCTCCTAAGCTGGAGCTAAATTGCATTCGGCCACAAAAATCATTCAAGTGTTCTATTACACCGCGCTCTACTGCGTGGCAAAAATTAATCCAAGAAACCATGATTAATAGGCAGTGAAATTCGTTGTTCCGGTGGAAGGAAATGCCTGAGGCATCACTATGATGCCTTGGAGCGGATTGTTTGATTTATATAACGAGAGGGAATGAGTGAAGCAATGATTGAATCATCGTCGCGGCCATCGAATGAAACTTGCAGTTTGTTCCCAGGTTGAATGGATGGTAAATTATGTGACAGCGTAAAAAATCAATGAGGGTATCGCACTACAGAATGTACATGATTGAACAGATCCACAACTACAACACTTGATAACTGAAGATAAAAAACATATGTAAGAGTCGAAAGCAGAAAGCATCAACGAAAGGAAAGTAAAAATGCAGAGAAGAACAAATGGTATAAAGAAACAAGCGCGTCAGTAAAGAAACAAGTGGGTCAGTAAAGATCAACCGGAAAAAAGCAAATCGTAAGATTTCTCCTCAGGTAACAGAATCCAATAATCCCTAAAAAGAATAAAATTTATCTCCTCCTCAAGGGCGTAGCCTTCCTCTGCCCAATCGTGGCATTCAAGCGCGTATTTTGCGTCGTCGTCGGGTCAAATCCATTATCTTCCTCATCCTCATGGTTACGGTTCAAATACGGAGCAGCAGGAGGCATCGGGCCAGGTCCGTTAGGCGAGTACCCTCCAACACCAACGGGCGGCCCATAAATGGACACCCCAGACCGACCACCGCCTGGAAGGTCGCGCGTCGTCGTCGCAGGGGTCATGCCCGGTCCACTACCGAGACTGCCCACGCGACCGGGGGCGCCCCATGCCCCACCAGTGCTTGGCGAGCTCCCACCAATGCCGCCCAGGACAGCAGGAGGTATAAATGGAGACCTGTTGGCCAAGACAGAAAGAGGCGGAGAGTCACCTTCCTCTCTATCTCTCTCCCTGTTCGGGTTACCATATATCGGTGCCGCCTTCGACGGGGGTCCACTTGGCATGACAGGCGGCGGGGGTATGACTGGGCCCATACCAGGTAAGACGCCAGGATGCGAGATCGGCGTCGATATTCCACGATTATCTGTCAAAGTCTGTGGAATGAAATTGGGTGGCAGGTGACGATATGCGTTGTTATCTACAGGCGAATTGGGTTCGGTGTCCATCCCGTTGCTATCGTATACACCAACACGGGGGCGGACAGGCAGCGGCTGAGAGTGTTGTTGTTGTTGTGGAGGAAGAGGCTGAGGCGCATGGTGGGGGCTCAGGAAATACCCTGTCGCATCATCTTGTTGTCCTCCTAGGCTCGACTCCGGACGCGACTGTGACGGGAAGAAAGGAGGATGTTAGTCAAAGTTTAAATCAGAGAGTGAAAAAGCGTGTCAACAGGAATATATATAGTGATGAGAATCGATAGATAATAGATAATGATGCAGGACAGAGATCGAACAAGAAGCAAATTGGAGAAAATGAATACGTACTGGAGGCTCGATGTGAATGTCGTAAGACCCTGTGCTTCCACTTGATGTCCTGCGTATGCTAGCGCCGCGACTAGGGTCATGAGGGGCAAGGAGATTGTTATTCGGTTGATAAGGGCCACCAGGAGTATACGGTGCACCCATCCCTCCGTTTCCTCCTCCCTCTCCTGGCCCTCTAGGCATAGCCACAGGAGGGTGTGCGCCCCAAGGTTCTGGCATCTACAACAGCAGGCGGAAAGGCGCTCGTCAACTAAAAATAACCCAAGGGCGAGAGAAACTTACAGCTGCACCAGGTTTGATCGTCGACCTCCACCCCTCCACACTAACACCCTGACCCCCATTCTCCGGCCGCGTGTAGTCGGGAGGCGGGTTCGTCAACCAACTTGGCGGAGGTGGCATATTGTTTTCTCGGCCGACGGGAGTCGCTGATCGCGCTGGACTGGCTCCTTGCACACTCGCATCCTCGGGGATGTCGGAGAGATTTCCCCGCATATTTCTATCGCGCTCGTCGGGCAGCTGGAGCATGTCGAGCGGCAACCCCGACGCCGCCGATGAGTACGAGCCGACCGACATACGCCTATCGCGACCATACCCTCGTTGCGATCCTGACGACCCGGCACGAGGGATACCGTAGGTGTCGGGTCGCGCACCAGAATTAGGAGCAGGTGGATTGGGATTGGGGGCGGGGGCGGAAGGCATGACGATCGGCGTTGGCATCGACATCGTGGGTGGCGGTGCCATCGCGAGGTAGGGTATCTTTTTGAAAGAGGGTCCAGGATCTGGCGAGCCCCTCCTTGACGCGGTGTTGTTGCTGCCACTGCTCTTCGCGATGCCGACGGCTGCGGTGACTGCCGCCGCCGCCGCCGCTGCAATAGCTGCGCTCGTTTCTTTCTCCTTTTCTTTCTCTCGAGCACGCTCTCTCTCTTCCCTTTCGCGATCTCTATCGCGATCTCTATCGCGCTCGCGTGCCCTGTCTTCTTCGAGCCTCCTCGTCCGCTCGCGCTCCAGGTCGACTTCTTTTCTAGCCCTGCCCTCGACATCAGCCTTCTCCCTCTCCAATCTCTCCTTCTCCCTCCTCAGCTCGTTCAGCTCTCGGTCTTTCTCCTGCTGAAGCCTCTGCTTCTCCTCTTCTACTCTTTTTATCCTATCCTCTTCTCTCTTCGTAATTTCCTCTTTCTCGCGTTCCACTTCCTTGCGCGCTCTTCGTTCCTTCTCTCGTTCCTCCTCTACCCTCTTTCTCTCCTCCTCCGCCCTCCGCTTCTCATCATTTAGCCGGTTGGCTTCCCTTTCCGCCTGCTTCGACCGCTGCCTCTCCTTATCGAGATCCCTCTCGAGTTGATTGAGCTGCATCTTAATCCGGAAATTTTCTCGTTCGTCAATCTCCCGTAAAGCAGCCTGGGCTGCTTCTGCCTCGATCGACGCCGCGGTAGGAGGCGCTGCGCTGTTTGACTTGCGGGCGCGACGGGAAGACGAGGGTTTGGCCGGCGCAGGGCCAGTTGACGGTTTACGGGGTTTGGGTGTCGGCAGCTCCTCTATGAATGCTATCCCATCGCCTACGAGCCCGGCAGGTACAGTTACCCCGTGTACGAGTCGGCCTTGCCGCAGTCCTTCCTCGAATCCCTCGCGACGGCCTTCTTCTCGGGCGATCAGGAGCACATTTTGTTCTTTCATTTGCCGGGCGTTAGTCCTTGCCCGAACGAGTGCACGCTCCGCCTCGTCTCGTTCGTTCTCTACCGCGCGAACCACTTCCTTCGCTCGTTGCCTACAGTAAAGAATCAAGATGAATACCAGAAGGAGAAAGGCCGACTTACAGATCGCGTTGTAAATTGTCTATCTGCAACTTGTACATGCCGACGTCTTGCTGGGCGTTCATACTATCCATCTGGACATTGAGGATTGCCTCGGTCGTTTTGACGCCCTGGATGTGCTTCTCCTCCTCTAGCGCCCTGCGAGACTGTTCCTCGCGCACAAGATTGTCGCGCAGGACCTCCATCTGCAAAATGGCGGATGTGAGGAGGTGTTTGGCTTCCCTGGCTTCATGCTCCTTGCTGATGGTCAGTTGGATGAGGGTGTCGCGTGGGGTATTCGCTAATTGGCGCTCGCGCTCGCGACGGACTTGGGTCGAGGGTCCGCGGGCGCTGCTGCTGCGTTTGATAGAGGTGGTATTGTGTGTACTGGGTTGATTAGACTGCGTAGTTTGTGATTGAGAAGGTCGAGAGACGGTTCGTCGTGATTTGGATACAGGTGACGGTGTAGTCTGAGCGGAGTCCGATGCGCTGTTGGTCGGGGGTTGGACAGTGACTTGGCCATAGAATGTGTCGGGTGAGTTTGGTATGTACCTTCTCTCAAGATCAGCGCAGCCCTCACACGAACAAAAGAACAGAACGGAAACTTACTGATTATGTGCAGCGTAGTCAAAGTACTGCCCCGCAGGCATTGCTACGCGCACAAATGGTCAATGTTGGGGCGAAGATGGTGGTAGAAAGAGAAGAAACAAACTTTCTGGAGAGTGCATTGACAATGAAATCAGGATTAGGAAACAAACATAATACAATGGGCAGAGGAGAGAAAGATCGGAATCATGGGTGGCACTCTTTCCTATTGTAGTCTTAGACCTAGTCTATTCTAGGGTTAGGGTCATGTGACTGTCTTGGGGTTAGGGTTTGTTCACGACCTAGTCCAGCGGCCAGCCTTTATCGGCGCGTCCATAGGGCGTATATTTGACTCAATCTGTGGCCGGTTCACCAGCACCCCAGCTGGCTTCCGGTAGCACCCGTTGTGGCCATATCTTGTCGACAATGTTCAAGACAGCGCCTACTCGTTCCCTGGCTCGACTTGCACAGCCATATCATGTCCAGTCCCTGACACGCTCGTGGATGAGGCGATCTATCGGGCTGTCACGAAGCACGGTGTGTTGTCGATCCCTAAAAGCTATACACTGTGATTAACCGTCTTAATTGTGTCTTAATTTACAGAGAAAGTCTTCTGTGGTTGTTGGAAGAGGACTGAGCACTTATCAGGCAAGATCCTCAGCGACCGCGACCGCGGCCACCACTTCCCAATCATACCCAGATCAAACCCAACACCTCCCAGATGTCGCTCCCGATGATCTACCCATTATCAGCCAGGATGGAAGCCAGGTCGCGATTGGGTGGGATACCCGGTTATGGTCGCGATTGTAAGTGCTCGCCCTTACTCGATATAACAATCTGAACGTTCTTTCAGTCATAACATATGGTTGCGCGACCATTGTCGATGCCCAAAGTGTTTCCACCCCGTTACGAAGCAACGTCTTTTCAATACCTTTGACGTGAGTTGCGCTGTCCCTAAATCTATCTTTCGATTGTAAACCCAGGATACTAGATACCCAAGGACATCGCACCCATACGCGTAGAATCCAAACCAAGAGGACTCGAAGTAACATGTGAGTTTTCCAGCACTCGGTTGGGTTCTTTGGCTCCATCTAAGCAGAGTTCTTCTTACGTAGGGCCATCGAAAGAACCTCATATATCTTTTTACCCATGGTCATGGCTTCAACGGAATTCATATGACCCACCGCTGAATAGACAGCAAAAACTGACCGAGTATGCTTAATCCCATACCACCTTACGACCACTTTACACTGACATGCAGTTAAAAGGAAGATACTATGGGGTTCCAAAATCCTGCAGTCGCCGCCGATAGTCGCGTATGAAGATGTGATGGCCAGTGATGATCGTGGGTTGTATAAATGGTTATCGAATGTCGTCAGTATTTTTTTCCTGTTCATTTCTTCCTTCTGGTTTATCTCGCGACTCTTGACTGACGATATTTTTGTCCTTAGGACGAGTTCGGGTTTTCCTTTGTGTCAGGCGTGCCTGTAACTCCTGAGGCGACGGAGGAGTTGACACGACGGATTGGATTTATCAGAGAGACTCAATGTCAGCGCTAGATCTCTTGCCCCGATTCCTAGTCCTCTAATTCGTTCAGTTAGACGGAAAATTCTGGGAGTTCACGTCTGACCTCGCGAAAGGCGATACAGCCTACACAACATTCGCCCTCGGTGCGCACACAGACAACACGTACTTCGTTCGTCCTTTCTTCTTCACCCCAGATCCTTATATACGTCCTGAGCACCGTAAACTCCACAGACCGACCCCTCTGGTCTACAGCTCTTCCACCTCCTATCACACACAGATGGCTCGGGGGGCGCCACCCTCCTCGTCGACGGGTTCTACGTCGCCTCCATCCTGAAAGAGCTGCACCCCGAAGCGTACGGCCTGCTCTCCCAGATACCCATCCCAGCGCATGCAGCTGGAGAGCCGACGGCGCTGTACGCCCCCTCGCCAGCATCTGGGTACCCTGTCCTCGGCCACGACACCGTTACGGGCGAGCTGACGCAGGTGAGGTGGAACAATGATGATAGGAGTGTGATGAACCACCTCGCGCCTGAGCTTGTGGAGAAGTGGTATGTCCACCCGTGTGGAAGGTTCGGGTATCATGCCCATCTGATACGCTTTTTTCTTTCTTTTTTTGCATAGGTATGATGCTATCAGGCTATGGAATAAATGCCTGACAAGCGCCGATTCGGAGTACTGGGTACAGCTCCAGCCGGGAACACTAGTCGGTACGTTCTTTCCCTTCCTCCAGACCTGCATTTCACCTCATGGTAAACATGACAGTGGTCAACAACCACCGTGTCCTGCACGGCCGATCCGCATTCTACGGCAAACGCCGTATGTGCGGGGCTTACATCGGCGTCGACGAATACAAGTCCAAGTTGGCGGTCCTCAGAGATCAGTTCGCGCCGGACGCTGTGCTGCAAGCGACCCGCGAGATCCCGGATACACAAGTGAATGGGAGGAGCATATGGAGTGCTTCTTTGTAGAGGACTCTTGTCTGGACTTATTGCTCCTTTCAAACTTGAACGACATCACGAACGACAAAAAGAAATATTAATGGCACACGAATTTTTTTGGAACTTTCTTCAACAACGATATCACCACTTATAGTATCACCATCATAGGCCATCGAACGGATTATATCTGGAAATCGAGCTCTACGCTAGTCTCTCTTAATTTTTTCAAAAAAACAAAAACAAAGGAAAAAAGAGGAAGTTTGTCCATGTCAGAATTCATAGCAACATCTTTCCACAGAATAAGTCGTTAGTTGTAATATGCACCGGCCATTGTCGAGAGGGTTGCCTTATGTATGGTGATGATATTAAAGTCAAGCATACGTAGGTCGCTGGAAATTGCAAGTCCAAAGGTCTCACGGTTGAACGTTGAACGTTGAACCATCATCAATATGCATCGCAAAGGACTGAAGGACGATGACAAGCCTATCCTCAACGTCCAATTACGCGTTGAACGTTCAATTTTGTTCGGAGCAAAGCTGACAGTGATCAGGATCCTATTCGTCAAGCCGCGCACACCTATATATGACGACTCCCATACCAGTTATTCCCCTCGACGTTGTTGAGGTTATTTTCGACATTCTTGCTTGCGACAACGACAAAGAATTCGAAGAAGAGTTCATCTCTTTGAAGGCATGCGCTCTCACTTGTCATGCTTTCCTTCCTCTGTGCAGGAAGCACATATTCGCCTCCATCTCGATCAATAAATCCTCCTTCCCCTTCAGGCCACCCCCTGGGACCAACATGTTACGAAAATTACTCGTCACTACGCCAGAGATTGCGTTTTATGTGCGCAAGTTGTGTTTCGGGATCAAAGACGAGGACGAGCAGTGCTTCATCGGCCTTCCAGAGATCTTCAAACGACTTACCAGGCTCAAATCTCTTACTCTATTCGATTGCTCCTCAGGACACGATTGGAAGAGAATGACCTTACCAAAGGAGGACGCCCTGCTTTGCCTCATGAATCTTCCGACACTAACTTTCCTCGAATTGCGCTACATCGAGAACTTCCCCATGTCAGCTCTGATGACATGTACCCACCTTCGGGATTTCCATCTCGGTGTCCATGTCGACTTCCTTGATATCGGAGAGATTGATGGCACTCCTCATGCAATGTTACCCCTCGCATCCATTCTACTGGAGGGGTATTCATTTGGGTTCAGATGTGCTATAGGGACGAAGAAAATTCTTGAAGCGAAGCGCTCAGATGGACAACCTATCTTCGCTTTCACAAATCTAAAACATTTTTCGGCCGACTGTCATACGATAGAAGACGTGGATATAGCACAGAGCCTATTGAGGAGAACACGTCAGCTTACAACGATTCGACTATCCAGTAAGCCTTTTTTTAAAATACCATTTGGACAACGATAAAGTGTTCTCTCTCAGTTGACAAACAACTTAGCTTCTTTGGGTTGGCTAGAATGATCGCTCCATCTATAAACACACTCAAGGAATTGATCTTACAAATCGACATTGGTAGTGAACATACAGATCCTCTTTCTGGTCTTTGCGCCGAGCTTGAAGAAATGGCGGGGAGAAATGTCCTTGAATGTTTGGAGGTACGTGTGGAGGTTGACTTGGACGAGTATTGCAAGACTGGAGACGAATGGGGGAGGCTCGACAAAGTTCTCAGTAAATCTGGATGGTCTGCTTTGAAGAGGATTTCGCTCGATCTTATCATCTGGTCGCGTCGAAGGCGCAAGGATGACTACTTGGTACGGGTCTTGGGAACACTACCCCAGCGACAATTCCCTATTTTGTCCTCTAGCAAAACGATTGACTTTATCTTCGACGTTAAAGAGGATTGCCTATGATTCAAAATTTTAGATAAAATACTTTGTTCTTGGCCAGCACCGTACACAATCAGAACCTCTCTTCTTTTCATTTTTCTGTGCCTTCTTGTCAAAGGAGGGCTGAAGGTTCGTTAGAACTTAGCGCGGGTCTACTGGCTCTGAATGGAGTGCCACGCAGAGCCCGTAGAATGACAAATATTGGTGTTGAGCAAGTCGCGAATGACGATATGAGTAGCTAGCTATAGATAATGATGCTGAATTGCAAGTGAACCTTTCAAACACTTCCCAGTTTTTACTACCATCACAGTAATGCTACATTGGATGCCTCAGGCCTTCGAAGTACTGTGCTATTTCCTGTACTTTGCGATCTTTACTTCTTTGTTCTTGAGTCTATTATGTACAACATGATATCACTATAACGAAAGAGGCTAGGTGCCCCAGTGGCCATCCGAGTCGTTCTGAAGGTTGCCTTATGAAATATTAAAGCCAAGTAATAGTTCGATATAACTGGTGGAAATTGCAAGTTCAATCAAGGAAGTTCCGTATTTCGAACCGCCGCGGGTCCGCCTGTCCGCCTTGGCAGAGGGGTCGTGCGAATGTTGGACAGGCGGACAGGATCGGCGGCGGTTCGGACCCTCAGGCAGAAGGGATTATTCTCACGGTTGGACGTTGAACCCCAGTGAAAACCAGCTCTGCAGCGGTCTGCAAGATCTGGTGATTTCTGCTGAGATCCGGCCTCGTCTGCAGACTTCTGCAGTGGGCTGCAAAACTCAGATTTAATCTGAGCTTTGAACTCTCGGCGTCCAGCGATACCAATCAAAACGACGTAGTGCGCATGTCAGGACATCCTTCATTTTAGAGAATTTCGTTCTAAGTCTCCAATTTCAACAATATTCTCCCCCTTCATCACATGGTCTGTGTAGTGCGCACCTTTGCCGTTACATAGCACAATTCCTTCCACTTTGCCTTTTTCTTCCCGCCATCACTATGGTTCCTGCACCTGCCCATTCTTCCCCCTCCCTCCCGCGCTCCTCCTGGTCACTATCCCTCCAGCACGAAGATGAGGTATTCCTTAATTTGCTGGCTTGTCCATCCTGACAAATATCTCAGATGTGTCAACTGTCGATTGTTTGCATTGGATGCTGAAATTCGGGCTGAAGGCGGGGACGGCGGATGGTGGACGTCTTTTCGTGGTGAGTAAAGATTGTCTTCACATTCCATTTACTCTAGGTGACTCCTAGCATCATTTGATCTCTCCAGAAGTGTGTATATGCGCTATTTATGGCTAAACCCGGGTACCGCATATGGCGTAAGGAGGAGTCTGCATATCAGCCCGAGGCGGGCGCCAACTCGAGTTTCTCCGCATTTAGTATTGGTATCCCTTCCTTTCCTCATTACTCTTTTTGCAACTAACACTCCCGGGACAGGCAATTGTGACTGGCTTTACTACTCTTTCTGGTACGTTTAGTCTTCTATTAATTTCATACTTTATACTTATATGATTTGTTATATAGATCTCGACAATGTGAGGTGACGGTCCGAGATATCTGCCCCAAAGGTGTGTTATAGTGTCTTTTCTACACGCAGGGACTTTGGGAGATTGGAGGGTGACGGGACTTGCGTACGTAGTATAATGTGTATCTTATGTACAGAATACCAAAGTTTTCGGTCACAAGCAAAGTAATCCTATTAGTACAGAAATCAAAATTCAGTCTGCAGAATTTGCAGCTGTGACCGGATACCGGCGGATAGACGCAGACCTTAAATCTGCAAATGTTGCACAGGCCGCTCTGGGCCGCAATCAGCTGCAGCCACTCGGAGTTCAGATTGTCGCAGATCCTGCCAGATCCCTGCGTACCATTGCGGACATGTACAGACTCCTGCAGAGCCGGTATTCACTGGGGTTGAACGTGAACCAACAAGGTGCTCAAGGTGCTCGGTGTTCAATCATCAATGAGCTAGCAGTGACCAAGATTCTGTCGCTTATTGACACACACCTCTATATCAAGGATTCTGCCGCCTGTTGACACATATCTCCATCGATTCCTATTGTCAAGCCGCGCACACCTATGACGACTCCCACGCCGGTTATTCCCTTCGACGTTATTGAGGTTATACTCGACATTCTTGCTTGGGACTACGACGAACCTTATTTCAGGTCTTTAGAAGCATGCTCCCTCACTTGTCATTCCTTCCTTCCTCTGTGCAGGAAACACATATTCGCCTCCATCAAGGTTAACGGAACCTACTCCCGTCGGTCCATTAGTAATAGGACCAACATGTTAAGCGACCTACTCACCACTGCACCAGAAATTGCCCACTATGTCCGCGAGTTGCATTTCGGTATCACAAACGATGACGAGGAGTATTTCAACGGCCTCCCAGAAATCCTCAAACGACTCACGAGGCTGAATTCTCTCCTTCTCTTTCATCACGGCTCAGGAAAACTCGATTGGAAGGGCTTGGTCTTACCAATAAAGGATGCCATGGCTTGCCTCATGAGTCTTCCGACACTAACTTCCCTCGACTTGAGCTGGATCGCGAACTTCCCCGTGTCAGCTCTGATATCATGTACCCACCTCCAGGATTTCCATATCGACTTCGTTGATATCGCAGAGATCGACGACACTCCTCATGCAATGTTACCCGTTGCATCCATTCTACTGGAGGGGTATTCGTTTGGGTACAGAGGTGCTATAGGGACGAAGAAAATTCTTGAAGCGAAGCACTCAGATGGACAACCTATCTTTGCTTTCACAAATCTGAAAATTTTTTCGGCCGACTGTCGTACGATAGAAGACATGGATATACCACAGACCCTGTTGAGGAGAACCCGTCAGCTCACAAGGATTATACTACACAGTAAGCTTTTTTTAAAATACCATTTGGACAACGATAAAGTGTTCTCTCTCAGTTCGCCACCTCAGCTTCTTTGGGTTGGCTAGATCGATCGCTCCATCTATAAACACACTCAAGAAATTGATCTTACACATCGATATTGACAGTGAACATACAGATCCTCTTTCTGGTCTTTGCGCCGAGCTTGAAGAAATGGCAGGGAGAAATGTCCTTGAATGTTTGAACATATGTGTGGACGTTGAGATGGACATGTATTGCAAGACTGGAGACGAATGGGGGAGGCTCGACAAAGTTCTCAGTAAATCTGGATGGTCTGCTTTGAAGAGGGTTAGGCTCGATCTTATCGTATGTTCGCGTCGAAGACGTAAGGATGACTACTTGCTGGGGGTCTTGGAAACCCTACCCCAGCGACAATTCCCAATTCTATCCTCTAGCAAAACCATCGACTTTATCTTCGTCGCTAGAGAGGATCACCTATGATTCAAAATTTTAAATAAAATACATTGGTGTCGACCAAGTCGCGAATGACAATGAGTAGGATTTTGCACATGCTTACGATGCCTAATTGTGAGTGAACCTTTCAAACATTTCCCAGTTTTACCACCGTCACAGTAATGCCACATTGGATGCATTAGGCCTTCGAAGTACTATGATAATACCTGTACTTCACGATCTTTGCTTCTTTGTTCTTTCTATTATGTACAGCATGATATTAAATCCAGTGAAAAGAATGCAAGATACTTTTTTGACAAATGCAAGCAAACCCTACTTGAGCTTAGGCCTGGGTTGCCACCTGAGCCTCGCCCTTGATCTCCTTCAAAATATAACCCTCCAACCCACCACACAACCACAGCTCCTGGACACTGGCCCCAATCGGCTTAACAGCATACAGCTTCTCCTTGCCCGGAACCCCACTCGACAGCACGACCTTGCCGTCCGTCATGCCGATGGACACATGCAGACCCTTGTCCACCGTCAACTCGCCATCCCGGCCCCCAGCACCGCGCTTCCGGTCCTTCGCATAGGCCTCAGTGAGGTCGCGCACGAGCTCCGGACACTCGAGACACACAAGCCCGTTGTTAATCGCATTGCGCTTGAAGATGTCCCCGAACGAGCCTGCGATGACGAGCGGCACCCCAGCGGCTTTTAACGCCGTCGCTGCCTGCTCGCGCGACGAGCCGGTGCCAAAATTGTACCCCGACACAAGGATGACGCCTTCCTTTGTGTTTGGGTCCTTCGCTTTGACTTGGGAAGAGACGAGCGAGGAGACGAGGGTGGCGAACGCTGGATCGTAGTTCTCCATCACCACCTCGGCTTGGCGCGCGAGCGTGATGTCGTCTTGGTAGGTGTATTTTCCGGGGTAAATGCCGTCAGTGTTGAGATTATCCTGTGGTGCGAATAGGAGGGGTCCAGAGAAGACGGCAGGGAATCCTGAGAGGAGAGGCTCCTGGGTTACTGGAGCATCTGCAGACGCCTTGGACGACGCACTGTCCACAATGGAGAACGTAGGCGCTTGCACGGGTGGCAGCTTTGCAGGATCCAACGAATCAGGACCACAAATATATCCCTTGATAGCACTAGCAGCTACCACCGCCGGACTCGCCAGGTACGCTTGAGCATTAGGGTGTCCCATTCTGCCTTTATAGTTCCTGTTGGTTGCGCTGATACCCGTCTCGCCCTCCTCGAGGAGGCCGACACCAAGTCCAATGCATGGTCCACATCCCGCGGGCAGAGGCTTCGCGCCGGCACGGACGAGTGCATCCCAGTCTCCTCGTTTCTCGGACTCTTGCTGCACCGCTGAGCTAGCGGCTGCGATGTAGAACTCGACACCAGGCGCGACCTTGTGGCCGGACACCACAGCTGCTGCTGCTGCGATGTCGGATACACGCGAGTTGGTGCAGCTGACCAGGTAGGCTTTCTGAATCGGGATGCGTTTCTCCTCCAGGACATCTAGCGGGGTCGACACTTTAACGCTGTTCGGGCCAGAAACGTGCGGCACGAGGGTAGAGAGATCGAAGACGAGATGGGAAGAATATTCAGCTCCGGGGTCCGAACGGAGGTTGTTGGCACGGAGGGCCTTCAATCTCTCTGCGTTTATTCGGGGATGCACAGGTGGCGGGGGAATACCAGGCGACGACGCGAACGTCCTCAACTCCAGCTTCTTCAGGACACTTTCATACCACAGGAGGAGCGTCTCATCAGCAGGGAACACACCCGCCAAAGCACCCCACTCCGTCGTCATATTCGCAATAGTCAGCCGATCATCCACCGCGAGCGCTGCGACGCCCTCGCCCGTAAATTCCAACGCAGCATTCAGCACCTCGTCCTTGTTGAACGACCCACACAGCGCGACGATCACATCTTTGCCAGTAACACCCGGCGCGAGGCGGCCGCGCAGCTCGACGTTGACCATCCTCGGCACCTGCCACCACGTCTTGCCTGTAGCCCACAGCGCCGCCGCGTCCGTGCGCACGATAGGCGTCCCCACGCACCCGACACCACCGTACATGTTGCTGTGGCTGTCCGAAGCGACCGTAAGGGTGTGCGGGAAGGCGTACCCTTCTTCCACGAGGACTTGGTGGCCTATTCCCCGGCCGGCGGGGTAGAAGTCGACCCCGTGTGTGCGCGCGAATTCTTCGATCATGGCGTATTTTGAGAGGTTCTTGGAGGAGCGGTTCTGCACATCGTGGTCCAGAGTGAACACAGGCTGCTTAGGGTTGTATATGCGCGTTGCACCTATCGATTTGAACCTAATTCATGTCCGAACAGATTCATTCAGTCTCCAGTAAACACCTAGATGAAAAAATAAAATACATACTTGGAAATAACCGGTCCAGTATTATCGTGTGTCATGACGTGTTCAGGCCGAATCATAACATAATCTCCAGCTTTTACGACTTTGCCTTGAGGTAGGTCAACAGCATACTTCTGCACGACCTTTTCTATAATCGTCTGTGGTATACGGGGATGCTCGCTGGCGACACTGGCTAGGAACCTCCGCGATGCACCGCGCCCATATGAACGGACCCAGAGAGAGGGTGGGCGCATCGGTGCTTGATACAGTGAGGTTGTATCAAGACTGGATATGAGGAGGAAAACGGGGATGAAAGTGATTATTGCGCGAAATGTGATTTGCCCAACGATTTCTTGCATTCTGGTCCCGTTGGCTTTTGATCCTAACAAAGCCGGCCCGTTAAAGCCGATGATTTCATACCTTAAGCGCCGAAATGGCAACTACAGGCGAGAAATGGTAAGTATCTGGCCTTCATACTCGAGGGTTTCCCTATTCTCTCTCTTTTCTACTTCATGAGGTAGTTTGCGCAATACATGGAATCAACGCCAACAACACTATCGTGTGATCATGACCAATGTTTATTTTTGGCTCAGCAAACATCAGTCAGCGGTGACTTCAAGTCCTCGATATACAGTCATACAGGCCTCAAACCGAAAACAGAGCCAAAAATGTGAAAAGAATCAGAACACCAGAATATTTCTAAGTACCGTCCATCAATCCTCTTTTACAGCACCCCAAACCAACCTTTCCACCTCCTTTTCCTCCTTAACGCCATCCAAAAACTTCAACCTGAGGCCCTTGGTAAATGTAACCGTCGGCGCAAACATACCGACTCTCTTCTGATACGCAGCGTACGCCTCCGGGTACTTGGAACTCGAAATGGCTTCCGTGTATAGCGTAGAGGAGAAAAAGAGACCGGAGAGTGCGATTGCGGGAAGGAGGTGGTAAAATAAAGGGAGGAGTGTCGCGCGGAGGCTCTCGATAAGGGTTTGCCGTAATGCTGGGTTGAGGATAGAGGTTATGGTTGTACGAATGGCTGGAAGAAGTTCGGAAAGAGATAGATGAGGTAGGTTCGGGGCCGATGGAGAGAGAAGGGGGAAGAGGGTGATGATCCACTGCAAAATAATAAAATAAGGTAGAGTGAGCAGATGCAAGAGAAATATTCAGTAAAACATCCAACTTACCCAGAAGTCCTGCTCGCAAGAGAAATTTGGGTGTCTCACATACTTCCACAGGCCGCGCGTGATGAAACCTCGCTTAGCATCATCTGGCGTCCATGCCAGACGCGCGCCAGGCCAATGATCCTTCGGGTCATAAGCCTTTGCAGACGCGATGCCTTTCTCCTTGGCAAAATACGCATGTTTGTACGCATGAAAGGCATATTGCTGGTTGTCTGCGGTGAACTCCAAAGCCAGTATGACGAGAGCGAGGGCAGCGAGGGCGTAGTCAGACAGCGCAAGCGCTGTGTGGGGCTGCAATACAGAGGCTGTGTGCGTGGGCTGACCGAGGAGAAGGAGAAGGATGTTTTGGATAGCTGCTATGAACGAGAGGTTTACAACATGAAAGAGCCATGTTGGGATTTGTTTGCGGAGAACGGCCCAGCGATAGTCTTCCTCTTTTCTAGAAATGGTTTAGGGAAGAAATACTTTGAAATATAGAAAGGATGACACACAGGTTGAACAATCCCCGGCGGTAGGTGTTATAGCTCAGGCTATTGCAAGTTCAACAACTTTACTATTTGAATGAGGCGAATGAGGCGACTCACCGACACATCCAAGTGGAGACGAGAGAGAACATCAAGAGAGCTCTTGGACTAAAGTCTTTGACAGTAGACCACCCGAGCTCTTTTGGGGCGTATGGTACGAGCATGAATGGCTGCGCATTCGGCAATAGGGGAAGCAGGGCATAATACGCAGTGTATATAGTGGGTAAGAATGTCCATAGACGGTCAACCTGAGATGCATTTTTTGTTACAATTGATGCAACATATGTTGCGAGAGTGGAAAACAGACAGAGCTGGGCAGGCCAGTCAAGGTGGGGAGGGAGGTTGAAGAGAGTCATGGTGCAGCGCAACCTGTGAACACACCTGGGCCCGTTGCTTTAAATCATGATCGTCGCTGACTAAGCATCCCATTCTTCTCTTCCAACCACAATGAGCAGCAGTGTTCTGATCCAGGCCTTTGCGCCCTTCCCCACTTTCTCTCTCTCCGTCCCACAATCCGCGGAAATCAGCGACCTCTTCCCTCTCATTCACGAACGATATCCATCATTCCCACTTTCGCTCGCGGATTCTCTCGTTTTCTCGACACATTCCGGCCATGTTCCACCTGTGCACTCGCTCGTTTCCGAGCTCAAACCAGCCGACTCGCCTGCCAGTTTCGTCACTTTGCGACTTGCGCCGCGTCTGCTCGGTGGAAAGGGTGGTTTTGGAAGTCAGCTGAGGGCCGCTGGTGGTCGTATGAGTAGCCAGAAAACGAGCAACAATGACTCCTGTCGGGATCTCAGTGGGCGGAGGTTGAGCACTATCAAGGAAGCCAAAAAGTACGGCTGTATGCATTCATTTCTTCCGCGTCTCTTGCTAATACATTTCGCGTCCTAGGTTGGCTGATTACATCGAACACGAGCCCGCACGTCTTGCAGCCAAAGCCGAGGCTCAACGACTCAAGCTCGAAACACTCGAGCGGAAGCTGGGCATCGAGTCCTCCTCGGCTTCATCTTCCAGCAAGCCTGCTGATGCTAGCGCTGCACCCAACGTCTCTGCAGGCAAGAAGCATCGTTTCGATGACACCGAATACCTGGAGAAAAGCGAGGAGCTCAAGGAAAGCGTGAAGAACGCAGTATCCGCCGCGTTGTTGTTGAAGAAGAAGAAGAAAGCCAAGCTCTCTCATCCTACGGATAATGCTACTGCGCAATCTGGGGAGAAAAGCGAGGAGAAGGAGAAGAAGATCGTCGAGAAGGAGAAAGTCAAGGCTGCACTCGCCAGTGCCCAGCCCCTTGATCCCGTCCCCACAACTGCGGTGGCATTGGATGCTGTTGGCGCGTAGGTTGAGTTTTCCAAGTATGTAGTTTATGTGTGTATATTCTTTTGTATCGTCTCGACGCTCTAATTGGCTTTTTTCGTGATCTGAGAAAGCCTCCCGACCCTATATCTCAGTGCCACCGTCCTATCTCTGCCAGACCGCATCACACATGTAAGAAATACAGCATCCAGCGATGCGGATGACAGATCCATAAACTGCTTCCTCTGGCCTGGGCTTGTACATACGTGTCACGATCCACTCAGTCGCCGTCTCCGTTGTTGCCTTTCATACTTAATCGCGAACTTCAGTGGTGTTTTTCATTCATGGATGAATCCGACTTGAATTTTGCCTACTGTTTCTGCATTCATGGAGGTTTATGGTCGATTTACAAGATCATACGACCGCCTCTCCAGAGACTTCTTGCATTGTTTCTAAGAGGGGCTTGGCTACCAATCTCGGCGAGTGGCGATCTCAGGATAGGACCCGGTTCAGTCGACAGCGCTGGTTTAGATTGGATCCACTTTCCAGACAAGAACTCGAAGTACCCCGAGAATCATTCACAGCGAAGGACGTCGACGAGTTGGGGGGGCTAAGGTGTACATACAAGCGCCGTCCACGATGAATATGGTCAATTATGTCAAAACAGGGATCTGCATGCCCGATCGTCGATTGGAATTTTGCTTCCGCGATGCTAGCTTTCAGGGAAACCAGGATAAAGGTGTATCTCTGACAGGCTTGCTGTTTTCTTTACGCCTTCTCGCTAAAGGTAACATATCGATAAAATGGGCCGTCGGCTCCCTTTGCACAACAGTCGCGTCCAACAATTTTATCACTGCACATATTCGCATTTTATACCAATCATTAAACCTTAGCCACTGAACGTCCAACCTAGTCCAGAAGAGTTAATATTGCACCTCGGGTTCTTTGACCTTAAAGTCGAAATTCGTGGTCTTGCTTGAAGACAGACCGGTCAATTGAGTTTGCGGTAGGTTTTCGAGTGCTTGCAGCAGTGCATCGCTTTCTCTCGCGGCGCTGATCACGATTTGAAGAGACACTCTCCGTAGCGCAGGCCATCCTGAGTTGCTGAGTACTCTGTCTAGTCCTCCCCATTCATCTCCAATTTTGCAACCAACGAAGACACGTATTGCCAGATCTTCTAGGACATTCCTTCCTGCCATCTTCTCGAGCTCGTTGCCAAGGCCTGCGAGAAGACAGTCTGTGGGGTAAACAGAGATCTCAAAGGACAATTTCTTGAGTGTGTTGATAGATGGAGTGATCATCGCAGCAAACCCTGAGAAGGTAACCAGATTACCAACTAGACAGGAAAATGAATCAATGTCGTCCAAACTTTATAAAAAAGCTTACCTGATAGATGAATCGTTGTTAGGTGGGTGTTTCTTCTCAGTATCGTCTCTGTCACATCCATGTCTTCTATCACATAACAGTAGGCCGTAATTTTTTGAGATTTGTTAAATCAAAAATAAGTTGTCCGTCTGAACGCCTCGATTCCAGGATCCCCTTCGGCCCTATGCCGCATTGGGCCCCAAATGTATAATCCTCAAGTTGGATGGGTGCAACGGGTAATATCGCAGGAGGGGCGTCGTCCACCTCTGCGATATCAAAGAATTCGATATTCAAATGCTGTAGGCGTGCACGTGGTAGCAGAGCTGATATGGGGAAGTTCTTGAAGTATTTCAATTCGAGGGAAGTCAGTGTCGGAAGATTCATGAGGCAAAACATGGCATCCGTCATTGGTAGAGGCATGATCTTCCAATCGAGTTTTTCAAAGCCATGACCATAATATAGGAGAATGAGAGAATTCAGCCTGGTAAGTCGTGTGAGGATCTCTGGAAGGCCAATGAAATCCTGCTCGCCGAGACTTCCGAGTCTGATGCCGAAACGCAACTTGCGGACATAGCCCGCAATCTCTGGCATAGTGACGAGTAATTTTCGTAGCATCTTCGTCTTAGGGGACGGAGGCGCGAAGCGCCAGGGGTTGGGTTTGTTAATCGTGATGGAGGCGAATATGTGTTTCCTGCACAGGGGAAGGAAGGCCCGACAGGTGAACGAGCATGCCTTCAACGCGGTGAAATCTCCGAATTCGTCCTCACAAGCAAGAGTGTCGAGAATAACCTCAACGACGTCGAGGGGAATAACTGGCATGGGCATCGCGATTCACAGAGTGTCGTTATTGGCCTGTAGAGTTGGAAACGAGGGGACTGGAAACCACTTGCAATACAAATCTAGCACGTAGGAATTGATAGAGATGTGAATGAATCTTGGTCACTGCTCGAGCCAACGTTGAACGTTGAACGTTGACTCAGCACAAAGCTAATTATGTAATCAAGCCTGAAGTTCAAAGTTGACCAAGAGCCTAGAGGTTTCCTGACCTTTCGGAATTCGAATACTAGTAAGTACTCAGTCTTTTATAGCATCTGTGCCTTCAATACTACCCCTCGAGGTCATTGAAATTATTGTGGGGCTGGAAGAACGGCTGAGGCTGGCAAGGCAACGTAGAACCTAGTCCCTTCATCGATCACAAGCTGAGTATCTCGCAATCAAATCTGCCGCACGGGCAAGAAACACAGCATCCAGCGACCGCATGACCTCCCTCTGCTCAGATAAACTGCTTCCTCTAGCCTGGGGGGCCTGTACATGCATGGCACGATCCATTCAGTCGCCGTCTCTGCTCGGCGCTCTTCCCTTTCATGATCATACTTAACGGCCAACTTCAGCGGTGTTTCTAATTCATGGATGAATCCGACTTCAATTTTGCCTACTCTTTATGCGTTCATGGAGGTTTATGGTCGATTTACAAGATCATACGACTGACACTCCTTGCACTCTTTCTGAGGGGCTTGCTGCCGAGTGGCGATCTCAGGATAGGACCCGGCTCAGTCGACGGCGCTGGGTTAGATTCAAGTTGGATCCACTTTCTGGACAAGAAGAGAATCATTCACAGGGAATTACGTCGACGAGGTGGGGGGGCTGAGGTATACATACAAGCGCCGTCCACGATGAATATGGTCAATTATACCAAAATCGGAATCTGCATGCCCGATCGTCTATTGGAATTTTGCTTCCGCGATGCCATCTTTCAGGAAAATCAGGATAAAGGTGTATCTATGATAGGTTTGCTGTTTTCTTTACATGTTCTGCTAAAGGTAACATATCGACAAAATGGATTGTTGGCTCCAACGATTTTATCGCCGCATAAATTCGCATTTTGTACCAATTAAACCTTAGCTACCAAACGTACAACCTAGTCCAGAAGAGCTACTATTACACATGGCGTTCTTTTTTGAAAAGTCTTCTTTAAGCTTGAATAATCAGTGTGGTGCAGTCGAACGCCTCTTAACCCATAGCCCTAGTAGCTCATATTCCCCCATAACCCACTATAAGCTTAAGCAGATTGTCATTCGCGACTTGCGCGGCACCAATTTATTTATCGTTCTAATCAATAGCAAAACACATTGGCAGACATCAAGTCTTTTTTTCCAGGAGGGCCAGGCAGTGCGGTCCCCCACATGCGATGGCTTTTGCTCTCCACGAACCCTCTCGGCGAATGACAACGGTAGGAATAGGAGCTTCCGAGCAATCACCAAGTCCTAAACCACCTTGATTGTGTTGCCCCCAACTAAACATGACACCGCTGGCTGTGATGGCAAGGCTGTTGCGGCTCCCTGATGAAAGGTGTATAATGGGGTCACTGGAGGAAACGGGCTCTGGAAACGTCACCAACACTGGTTCTGGCAAGAACCGTTCAGATTGTTGGTTGCTGAAAGCCTTGTCCGTTTTTGAAAGCCCCAGGCGTCCATCAAATGAGGATCCGCAAGCATAAACCTTGCCGTCAGATGCAAGGAACAAGGTGAAACAGTCACCACCTGAAATCTCAATGATCTGAGCTCCTCCGAGCTCCTCTTTGCTCAGTCCGATAACCTTCATCGGTGTATGGACAAGAGCAGCATCTGGGGAAGAACCAGAGTCCCTGCCCACCCCGACCTGACCCATGGTGTTCAAACCCCACCCCCACACAACACCTTCATTGTCAACTGCGAAAGATTGGTGAGCGCCTGCGCCAATCACAACGGCCTTTCTGGAGCGGCTGCCAAGAACGACTTTCTCCGGTACAGTTCCGTTGATCTTACGGCGCGCGATAACTTTGCGTCCCAATTGTCCATATTCGCCGTTTCCGAAGGCATATACATTTCCGCACGCAGTCAGCGCAAGCAAGTGGTCCTGTCCAGCTGCTATTGAGACGAACATTTCTGGGGACTGTGGTGGACGCGGAGAGATGAGTATTAGTTTAGGCACAAATTGGCGAGTTGATTGGGTAGAGAATCCGACGGCACCTTGGCTATCCTAAGGGAGAAAAGGAGAAAATGTCAAAAACTGGCGGCATCTCAAGCTCCAACTTACCCTGAAAGATCCCCACACCCGCAGCCCGCCTTCTGAGTCAAGAGCTGCGGAAATGTTGTCGCCAGCGGCAACTTTGACTGCGCGGAAGCCTTCATCTACCAAAGCCTGAACAGGATGTGGACTGGCCTCGACGTCTTCAGATGGCACGAACTCTCCCGGTTTCAGAGGATTGGGTACGTTTTTCGTCTCACGACCCAGAGTGCCCTCATCGTTGATACCAAAAGACCATACCTGACAGAAGTTGAGAGGCTGATGCAGGGATAAAAATTGTACCTCTTACCGTCCCATTCTCGTCGACCACAAGGCTATGCATTCCACCTGCGGCGATGGCCACCAGTCCGGCACCCTCAGTACCAAAAGCACCCTCTTTGACCATCCCCTCGACTAGAGTGTTCCTCTTTGGTTTGTCCCACTCATCCTTGCTCCCTTCGGGCATAGGCCCCACACCAAGCTGGCCGGTATCGCCACATCCCCAACCAAAAAGTGTGAGGGCCGGGCGATCCTGTCTGGGTAGGGTGGGCAGAGAGTTGATAGAAGGCGGGCTCAAGGCACGTGTACGTTTCGTGGTTGTTTTGGTCGGAAAAGTCATACTGACAGTGGGCAGAGGTAGCGACCGTGAAAGTAGTAAGAGTGCCGATGAGACAGAGGAATAACTTGAGTCAAGGGACTGCGGTGGTGTATGAGAAAGTCCAGAACGGTTTGCTAAAGAAATGAAATGAAACGAGACTTTCACCTTACGTTTCAACAGATTACATAAGTGCATCGCGCGTACACTGACAGACCGCTCCGCGGGCCACAGCTGGTTTGCATGCAGCACTTGCAAGCGAACTCGGAACGCATTTGCGGGCTCTGAGACTAGAAAACGCAGAAGCGCCTTCGTGTGTAAATCTCCACCGTATTTGATAATTTCGTGCTGACGAGCAATGCTACAAGGAAAATTCTATCTAAAATGTTGAATCATGGGTAATCCTCTTTAACGTTGAAAATAAAGTCAATGGTTTTGCTAGATGACAGAACAGGGAATTGTCGCTCCGGTAGGGTTTCCAAGATCCTCACGAACGTGTCCTCCTCAGCCATGGTGCTTAAATTCACAAGACCATATCCAGAGTTCGTAATATGGAGCGAAACTCTCTTCAAAGAAGACCATCCAGGTTTACTGAAAACCTTATCGAGTTTCCCCCATTCATCTCCGGTCTTGCAAAATACGGTTGGGTAAATGAAGACAAAAATCTTCAAATCTTCCACGACATTTGCCCCTGCCATTTCTTCAAGCTCGATGCAAAGACCGGAAAGAGGATCTTGGTTGTCGGTGTGAACAGAGATCCCAAAGGTCAATTTCTTGACTGTGTCGATAGATGGAGTGACCATCGCGGCAAACCCTGAGAAGGTTATCAGATGATAAACTAGACAGGAAAATGAATCAATGTCGTCCAAACCCTATAAAAAAGCTTACCTGATAGATCAATCATTGTTAGATGAGTGTTTCTTCTCAGTATCGTCTCTACCACATCCATTTCTTCTATCACATTACAGTAGGCCGTAAACTTTTTGAGATTTGTTAAATCAAAAATAAGTTGTCCGTCTGAACGCCTCGATTCCAGGATCCCCTTAGGCCCTGTGCCGCATTTGACCCCAAATGTATAATCCTCAAATTGGATGGGTGCAAAGGGTAATATCGCGGGAGGGGCGTCGTCCACCTCTGCGATATCAAAGAATTCGATATACAAATGCTGGAGGCGTGCACGTGGTAGCAGAGCTGATATGGGGAAGTTCTTGAAGGCTTTCAATTTGAGGAAAGTCAGCGTCGGAAGATTCATGAGGCAAAGCATGGCAACCGTCATTGGTAGAGGCATGATCTTCCAATCGAGTTTTTCAGAGCCATGACCATGATATAGGAGAATGAGAGAGTTCAGCCTGGTAAGTCGTGTGAGGATCTCTGGAAGGCCAATGAAATCCTGCTCGTCGAAGTTTCCGAGTCTGATGCCGAAACGCAACTTGCGGACATAGCCCGCAATCTCTGGCATAGTGACGAGTAATTTTCGTAGCGTGTTCGTATTAGGCGTGAAGCAACATTGACAGCGTTTGGGTTTGTTAATCGTGATGGAGGCGAATATGTGTTTCCTGCACAGGGGAAGGAAGGCCCGACAGGTGAACGAGCATTCCTTCAACGAAGTGAAATCTTTGTCGTCACAAGCAAGAGCGTCGAGGATGACGTCAACAACGTCGAGAGGAATAACTGGCATGGGTATGGGCATTGGGCGATCGCGATTCAAGGAGAGTCGTTATCGGCCTGTGGGAAATGTAGCGGTTGGAGACGAGGAGACTGGAAACCACATACAAATCTCGCACATGAATTGATAGAGAGGAGCGTGAATGAGCAGAATCTTGGTCACTGCTATAGTCAACGTTGCAATGCTGAAATGTTTGACGCAAGTTAGCGCAAGTTTCAAGAGGTGTCAGATCGGTCCGTGCGCGTGACCGTCCGTCTTTGGACGCGAGAATGCCACGCGAGCATGCAAACCGGGCATCGGCAAGCTATCGGCAGAGAAACCATTTGATCTCGCCTTCTCGGCTGATATGCGAGTTAGACAGACGAGTATCACAGCGTTCCACAGAGGGACCAACTTTGTATAAGAAGACTTCTGATACATGCAGAATATGGTTGCAATGGATTCTACAAAAATCTTGCATAGAGAAGGTATTATATGTCCATTTTTTTGGCAGTGGGAGAACGGCTGAGGACGCAGGTCTCGCTTAGATTAGTAGATTAGATAGTTCGACCCAGAGACCTCGAGGGATTCGGTCTTTATCTTAGTATCATACACTCTGCGGGCGAATATTCATTGACTCTCACTATCTGCGTTGCACGCGGGCGAGCTACGAACTTCGTTGCGAGACGCGGTGTCGATTCCGCGGTCCTTTGTCCTACAAACTCACGGACTTGTCAGTCCGACCTACATTATTCTCGATATTCTTGCGAATGATCACTGGGATCACCACCACAAGTCATCAAGGTGTGCTCTCTGACTTGTCAAGCTCTCCTTACAGAAAAGGCATCTTCAGATCGATTATGAAACATGATTACCCCCCAGTCGAAGAAAACCACTGTCATGGAAAGGGAGCGCGTACTCAGGCTAGGATGAAATTTAGTCATCGACAGCTGCGTCTGTGTTTCGCTTTGCGTTGTCTTCGGGAATCGGGATAATTATATTTCTCGCCACATGCTTCTTGAGGACTGAGACTCCTGGGAATGATACAGATGCAGAGGTACAAGACTGACTCGGCATCGAAGATTCTGATCAAGTGGCGATAATTTCCGCGGTTTTCTAATTGTAATGTACGTAGCCAGCCAAGAGTATGCGTATGACCTTGATGTCTAACACTATGATACTTATGATAACTTGGTAGCACGAATGCATTGTAAAAGGCAGGGTCGTCATTACATTTATGCGGGAATACGGCAATATATCCTGCACTTGAAGTCCCACAATCAATGACCATAATTGTAAATCAAAGTAGCTCGTGTACGGTGCATGTCTTCGACGGGGGAAATGGCAACGGAGAACCATCTAGTCCCTTCATCGATCACAAGCTGAGTACTAGTGTAATAATCTAATACTCCAACTTGAACTTGAAGCGCTCGTGGACAATAAGAGATGACACCGAATGCCAGCTCGAAGCTCTGTCATGTGCTATAAAATTAGCAGCACTCGTTGTCACAAAGTCTAGCAATGTTCGTCTACCGTGGGTTTAGGAACGAGGTGGGAGTTAGTAAGGACTGCTTTGCGAAGAGATCAATCTTTTGAAGCGATAACAATTAAGTTGCGGAATTGATCACTGATGGACTCTGGACTCTGGATGGAGCGCCTCTTCTGCATGAACTATGCCGTGGGGGTGGGTGAGGGACTAAATGAGCAAGAGAGAGCCTAGGGAATGGAGAGTTGAGCTTACAATTGTGTTCTTGACATCGCATGAAATGGAGGAGCACGGCAAACGCTATTGTGTAGAGCCGTGGGAATAATTGGACCCTTATTATCTAATAGAAGTAATCGGTAGTCCTTTTTGGGGTCTTCTCCGTCCCTTGTTCTCGAAAAGTCACTGGTTTGTGCCATATTCTGCGCTTCACAGCCAATTATCCGAAGTCTGACTACAATAGGGTCATACTTTATCGTCCTCAGCCTATTTAGTCAACTCCCAATGAATCTCATATCCTTACCCCCCTCATGGACGCCTCGTCCCCGCCCCGCTACAGGAGATTCTCCACCAGACCTGGTCCGGCACCACTCTCTGGCTCAGAGCTCCCCCCTTATACCCGCCGTAATACCCTTACTCAGCCCATTAATCTACGTCGAGAGCCCACAGAGCATGTCTTCCAGCTTTCAGATGGAAAATCTAAGCCTTGGATCACGCTCAGGGTCTTCAGCAGCGCCAAATCATCCAAGTCGCTGCCCACGTTCTTTGAGAAGGAAAATATTAATGGTCGGCTCGAGCTCGATGCCGAGAGGGGTGACTCGATCCAGGCGATCACGGCTATGGTAACTCTTTTCGCGATATGTTTCCTGACAACAGTTTTTGAATCTGTCGTGTGTACAGGTTACCGGTCGTATCATCACTGGTTCCAACATAGACGACTCCTTCGTCTTCCTTAGCCAGACTCAACATATCTGGTCAAAATCTCCTGATTTGCCACGTGTACCTTCGCCCTCAGAAGGTGCATCCAGCAATAAGCTCCTGGGGCACTGTGTATGGCCTCTGTCAATACCTCTTCCTAGGACAGTCACAGTTCCATCTGGTTCGGGCGAGTTGCGTTCTTGTCGATTACCTGAAACTTTTTTGGAGCGTCAAACGCGGGTCAGCGTCCAATATGACCTCACGATCGTCGTATCACGAGGGAAACTACGAGCAGATAATAGGTTAGCCCCGAACTCTAACAGAAAAGTATAATCCATTGACGATTCATTTCATTCTCTCAGGATTAAAACTGCATTTGGATATGTACCTAGTACCAGACCAGATCCTCCTTCATTGCTCCGGCAACTTGCTTACCAGCAGTTCCTGCCGCTTCCCGGACCTTTGTCCGATCCAGAAGGTTGGAAAACCCTTCGCCCAGTGACCGTCCGAGGTACTATGTTTGGCGTTCACCGTGCCGAGGCCAAATGCACAGTAAGTCATTTGTCTGAACTAAATTCAGTCCCAAAAATCTGACCAAAACATTCTACCCGTTTCTTCTTCTAGCTGTCACTTGCTAAACCAGTGCGTATCCCCTCCTGATACTATACGAAAATATCATCTGACTATTTCTCCCGTCTTGGCCTTTCAGTTGTGCTATGCTAGAGGAACAGTCATGCCCTGTTTCCTGACATTGGAAGGCCGTGATACACAGGCTCTCGACCTGCTATCGGCTCCAACCTCTATTGTTCTCTCCCTAAGGCGGCGCGTCAGGTTCTACAACAAGACCTCCTCGTCACGGAAAGACGTCGCCTGGAATGAGACGGTAGAGGACATGGGCACGGCCGTATGGTGGCCGTCCACCGACTCCCGCAGCGACTCCAACACCCGCCACCTCGAAGGCGAGATCCGACTGGCAAAGGACCTCAGACCCACGTCCGAAATGGGTCATTTTAGCATATCTGTAAGTGCCACTTGGAGCCGTAAAGACAAAAGACAAAAGAACTGACGTGGGGTCCCTTATTCATTCCTTTTTTCTAGTATTCTGCTGTCCAATGCCCTTTTGCTGCCGTCGGGTTCACGTCGGATACCGCAGCCCTGCTTTCTGAGCCAGTGGAGATCGCCACCATGCACGCCAAAGGTCCCCGCACGAACGCCTATGCACCCCCTGCTTACGATCTGCCCTCACGACGCAATGATCAACCACACGTCCCAACGCTCGAGGCCGTAGGTGCCTTCCACCTATGAACCTATCGTCTCCTCCAACACTATGTATATATTACCGCCACCGTCGTCGCAACCAACACCAACGCTATCAAGACTTGTACGATATCACGAACGTGAGGATACCACTATTTACGCACCCGCTCACGCGCATGCCCACGACATAACGACTGGCTTCGTTCTTACGCCTTTATTCCTCGTCTCATCTCGCTATCGATTGCTTTTATGTCTATCCCTCGTCGTTCCCAACTCTCGATCTTGACATTGATCTTGCCGTGTTGTTATCCTCCGGTAAACCTACGCTAGCCCGTACGCTTTTACTTGACCGATTTGCTCTCACTTTTTTTCGCTTTCACGAACAGCAAGTACTGTGTAGCATTATAATTCCGTTTTTGACGTCGTCGTCTTAATAGACTGTCATTTTTTGTAAGTACCACACTCTCTAGTACGCACACAACCACATACCCCAGCAATTGCAACCTATACCCAACCACACGCACAACACAACCCCATACGCATATAATGTAGACAATAAAATCTAATCATTTGACACTACCCTGCAGGCTGCCAATCGTGACATGCCCCATCTATTCTTAAGTATATAGATATCCTTACGGACTTAGATATGTATGTGCACCCACACACAGTCTCAATCTGGCCCATTGCCAAATAGAAAAGCGGAACCACCTTCAACCAAGTCGATCCCTGATAGGAACCATCCTGGGATGCACCATGTGGAGCACCGTACCACCTGCGCTTCTCATGACATCTCATGCTATCTCGAGTGACGCTTTTCCCATGAGCGATAACCTGTGAGGCTGTTCAGTGTTCATGGAGCGCTCCTTTCCCAAGGTGAGCACGTCAAGTGGGCTGAGAAGACACAATAAGGACCCAAGACTTGAGAGACTTAGCTTGGAAAGATACACTAGTCGGCCGTATCCTCGCCGCCGCCGCTGCAGCCATTGCTTCCACCAAGGGACTTAAGTCTTGTGTTCCTACCTCCATACAACGCGTAAGAGGGAACGATGACAGAGGTTGCACCACAGCCACAGCCCAGCGAGCACGAGCTTCCGAGTTATGCGCATGTGCGAGAGGAGCAGCAACAACGGCAACGGCAACAACAGCAATCGACAGCGGCCGCAGGAGGAGGGGGCGGGGGAAGGGAACACCGCCGCTCCTTGGAAACGGCCAAGGGCAAGAAATGGCTCAGCCTCGTCGTGCCGAGCCGCTCTACGAACGCCTCCTCCCTCCCTCTATTCTTCGAAGGCGACACCATCTCCGGGCGTGTGGAGGTCGATATAGATAAAGCAGAGAGTTGCAAGGGCGTGACTATCGCTGTGAGTGCGCCGATTTATTTTCTCGTCACGGTCGAGAACTTGCGGTGCCCCACGGGGGTGCGATCGCGAGTTCACGGCTTCGATGCGAACTTGGCTGAACTTGGCGTCATACATATTCCCCATCGGCGCTATTAAAATGATTGTATTAGCTTCAGGGAAGCACGACCTTTGTGGGGCAGGAGGAAGAGGTCTTCCTCAAGGAGGAAATCCCGTTGTGGATGCCGTCCGGGAAGGAAGGGAAGCTATCAGGAAAACTTTCCTGGCCTTTCAAACTCGTGCTTCCGCCGGAAGTGGATGTTAAGGACGGGGAGGCGAAAGGGAGGTTTCGCATCCCACCGAATTTCACGGAACGCGCGAGCCCCTCGTACATTGATTATAAGCTCATCGTCACTGTAAAGCGGGGCTTCCTGAGGGTTAATCAGACGTAAGTCGCCTTCATGTAAGGAGAGTAGAAAGATGAACTGTTTACTCCTTCCAGACTTGTCACCAATTTCGGATACCAGCCCTCGATTTTGCCCGAGCTGCCCTCGCCACTCAGACGGCTGGCTTATTCAGAAGGAAGTCCTCTGATAGGACCCGATGGTGATCCAGAAGGTTGGAAAGTATTGCCGCAGGTGAAGATCAAAGGGACGTTGTTTAATACGAAGGACGTTGAGGTTAATTGTACCGTGCGCATTTCCCTTTTATCTTCAGACTTGCATCTTAACAAACTGTACAGCTCGCCATCGCAAAACCGGTGAGTTTGACCACCACTGCGCAATCTACGCAATTTTGAGAGGATATCCTTGGAAGCTTTCGTATGCCATCGGATCGCCGATACCGTTGATGATCACCTTTACAGGAGAAGATGCGCAAGCGCTCGATGTTCTGGCTAATCCGACTGCGATTCAGCTGCTATTACGGAGATCGATGGCAACTGGCTCAGACGGGACGGATGACAACGCTGTGAGGCGAACTGACAATTTCTTCTTCGAAAATGCCGGGGTCGCATACTTCTGGCCATCTCGAGAAGGGGCCGAAGAGAGCAACAGGCGTGTGTTGCAAGGCGAGCTGGAGGTCGTAAAAACCTTGAAGCCAAGCTTCAAATTTCCAAAGTTTACGATACGCGTGCGTATGACTTTATGTTTTGGATTGGGTTGCTGATAAACAACTTCTCTTGTTGAAAGTATTCGCTTGATCTTTTGCCATTCAAAGCGCCAGGATTTACGTCAGCGCCTAGCCCACCGAACGCGGGCAATAATCCAGTTCTGTTGACGGAATGGGTGAATATTGCTACAAAGCAAGTACCAGGGATAACGCCGCATTCGTACGCCCCTCCCGGATACGAGAAGCCACAGGCAATAGACTATAACAAGTCATTAGGCTTGTTGGAAAATGGGAATCAGAGGTTCCTGCATCATCATCGATGAGTGCGATGTTTCGTTTCTTAGTTTCCTAGTTTTAGTGCTGTTCGTGTTCTATGTTTTTTATTTATCAGTATGGTTAACAGGGTCAAGAGCTATGTCACTTACATCGAAATAATCTTGTGAGGGTATCGTTAGTCTTGCTCGACCAACATGAGCAGCAAATTCTCGAAGGTATCGTCTCCTTTTCTTGTATCTGTACCACACGAACCAACGCCTCCCAGTAAGTCATCGTCAAGTGGAGGAATTTTCCATTTGTAAGATTGAGGTCGGCGATGCGCCACGAATAAGAAGGTGGTGTCATCGAAATCGGTGCCAAATCGTTTCCATTCTCCTTTGCCCGACTTCTCCTTCATGAGAACAGGACTGAAGTCGAACCACAGTCCAAATGCTGACCAAAACGGAGTCTCTTTAGCCAGACTTCGAATCTTATAGGATATATATATCGTCGGATCCCGTCTGATCGGACCGTCGCACGGAAGAGAAATAAATGGAGGGGATGAAAGATGAAGCAGGGAGCGGAGGAGAGGCCCCAGAAGCTCTGGAAAGTAAACCTATGACTTATCAGTCAGAATGAAGTTTAAAAATATAAATAAAAGGCCGGCTTGCCAGATCGCTGCAAATTATATGTGTTAATGGACCGAAGTTTGGTCTGGTGCTTTGGTCGTCGAAGAAAGCAGATGCCAGAGCTAAAGCATCCTCGCGTTTGCCCCATGACACAGGTACAACTGTTACAACGCCGTTGTGAGAAGAATCTGTTTCAGCACGCGTAGTGATGGTATGCAAGTTGGCCTCAAGCAAGGGACAGACCTCTTGCAATATATCAGCCATCTTTCCCCTGGCGATTGAAGACGTTTGGCCTACCTCAGGAAGGTCAGTTGCGATGAGATGGTGGCGTCCTGGGGTAAGGAGTTTCGCGATTGTAGCCGCGACAAGACCTGACCCAGAGCCAAGTTCTATCATCATGAGCCTTTCGGAGCTCCTCGACGCGTCGATAAAGGGGGGATCAAACTCCCCATGGGGTGGGGTTGGACGTATAGAGTCATGGCATACGCGGCTTCCCTGCAGACAATATCGAAGCGACATTCAAGACGATGTTGTTGTTGCTCATGTCGAATCAAGATTTACCAGACGCGTCCTGCGATTCCGTATTGACGGATCGCGAGTTCCTGTGCCAAGGAATCAAAATTGGCGTCGAGGTCGGTCGCATCGCCGAGCAACGAGGAGTGGGAGATGGGGAGAGACGGGTGAATATCTAGGTTCAATGGAAAGTTGGGGCACTGGGGCGACCGTCGCGGGCAGCCGCCGCCATCCTGACTGTAGAAGATGACGCTTAGAGAAAAGAATACCGCTTGCGTCGGGGTTATTTGTGTGAATTTGAAACGGGAGATGATGCCGATCACTGAGCGGGGTATTTCACGTGCTTCTCCAGGGTTGCCGATCTGTGCCGTCGGGGTACTGGATCCGGTCCCAGGTATCCCCGACCGGGGAACTCCTCTTAATATATGCCATCCCCTCCTCTGTAGCCGCCCCTACAACAGTCGCCCCCCTCCTCCTCCATGCCTGCCCAGTCAAAACCGGTTCAACAACTCACCCCCTTTGGTACCGCTTTGGCTGGAGCCCTTGGTGGATGCTTCAGCACGGCGTATGTTTTCCTTTTTGTTGCAAAGAAATAACCCCTTACTCATCCGTTATCTTCCAGGGTGGTCTATCCTCTCGATGTGTATGTCCTCGGAATCTCTTTTTTCCTGTCTCCAGCTTTCTGATGTGTCTGTTTCTGAAGCGCAAAGACACGTATCCAGGCCCTTCCATCGGATGCGAAAGGAAAGGGCAAAGATGACCTCTCACTGCTGTCGGTAATCCTAAGGATATACAGGCATGAGGGTATCTTGGGATTGTACAAGGGCTTTGGGGCGACAATGTTGAATACCTTCTCCATGCGTATGTATACTGATAATTTATCCCAACCCATCGTTCACCGAAAGAAACTCTAGAATACGCCTATTTCTTCTTCTACTCCCTCGTTAGGTCGAATTACATCAAACGGCTATCAAGCAAACTTCCTCCCGGTTCAAAGCCTCCTGCTTTGTCCACGGCAGCGGAGCTGCTTATGGGAGCTGTCGCGGGTGCACTGGCCCAGATTTTCACAATCCCAGTAGCCGTCATCGCGACCCGTCAACAAGTGGGGCATCCGGAAAGAGCTGAGAAAGCAGATGCGGCTGAGGACGACCAGGAGATCGATGACTCGTTCATGGGCGTCGCTCGTGAAATCGTTGAGGAAGAAGGTGTCTCTGGTCTGTGGCTCGGCTTGAAACCAGGCTTGGTCTTGACCGTCAACCCCGCTATCACGTATGGCGCATTCGAACGCGTCAAGACCCTCGTACTTCTCGCCAAGGGCAACACATCAACAAAAATTGGCCCTTGGCTATCATTCATAATTGGCGCACTGAGCAAGACACTCGCTACGATTGTGAGTGCTTCCTTCCTTCCTGTTTCTCTTGCACGAATCGTTCTCACCGGTTTGAACCCAGGTAACATACCCGTACATTATGGCAAAAGTGAGAATTCAAGCTCGCAGCGCCGATGCAGAGGAGGCCATCGAACACCACGAAAATCTTCCTCACCCTCATGAGCCCCACCACAAGCACGGCAAGCATGTTGGCGCGCTGGACATCCTTGCCCGCGTGTGGAAGCGGGAAGGCTTCACTGGCTGGTACCAGGTATGTCTCCCTTTTTTACTACTCAGTGCCACCATTTTGACCTAATACGCGGTATAGGGGATGGAAGCGCAGATTACGAAGGCCGTCATATCACAGGCACTGCTTTTCGTGTCAAAAGAGCAGTTCGAGCATTGGGCCCTTGCTATCATGATCTTCGCTGCTCGTATTTCTGCACGTCAACACTAAAAAAGATTTACATACCTCTGTTAGAAATATTTTGTAGATTCCATCCTAGTACGGGCTCCCTTTTGCATAGCAGTTGCGTTACTGAGGTTTTATCATTACATGTATTCGCATTTTATATACCAATCGAATCTTAGGCCTGATTGTACAACCCAATAATATTTGTCACCAGCGCTGACTCTCCGCAGATCCTCAGAAAATATGTAGAAGAATTGCAATTACAGTTACAGAGATTCTTCTTCGACGCGCTTTCTTTTGCACAACAGTTGCGTCACTGTGGTTTTATCATAATATGGTCGCATTTACACTCACCGAATCAGCCTAACTATACAACCTAATAGTACTTGTCACTTACGTTGACTCCACAACGGATTCTTGGAGAAAAGATGTTAGAAGAGTTTGCTGCTACACATGTTCTTGCAGCACTCTCCTGAAGCCATAAAATAATGTTAAATTCTTTCACAGTTAATTTAAAGACACACATGTAAGTATATATTTCAGCTACATGATTCAACTTAAATTACGAGTCTGCGTTGAGGTTTGAAAAAGCGCGAGGCCATCGAGGAAGCTTATAGCCCCTTCGCAGAAGGTGCTATCGGACGCTTTGCCGTTGTTTGTTGAGTGACCGTGTCAACGCCAAACATTTTGTACGCGCTTTCTATCCTACATGGCGACCAACTAGACTTACTCATTTTCTGGGATCGTTATAAAGACGTCCACAACATCCAATATGTCGAATACACCCACGACCCCGAGAGCTAAAGCCACCTTCAATCCAGCAACTCCAGCAACCACTCGTGTTGCCGCTACTAACGCGCCAAATACCGTTCATGCATCACCCCATTATGCGACCACGAGACGACACTCCCTGTACGGCGTAGAAGACCGCGTCGTTATTGATCCAGGATCGCGAATATGGAAAGTAGGGTTCAGCGGTGAAGGGAGGCCAAGGGATGTATTTTATGGTGGAGGCCCGAGTGGTCCACCTTTCTGGAAGCTCACTCGAGCAATGGATCCAGCCGAAAGGGCTGAGGAGGACAAGCTGCTCGAGGCTCGTTTGCAGGGTTGCCTAAGATCAGTGTTTCATGAGTGAGTTCTCTACAACTTGCATAGTCAATCATTGATGAATCCATGAAGCTCGTTATTGGCAGACCCGAAGGCGCGTAAAGTAATACTGGTCGAGCATCCACTACTTCCTTTATATATAAAGGAAATTATCGCTCGAATTTTATTTGAAAACCAAGTGCGTAATCAGCCCATTCGAGTTGTTACGAAGCTAATCATATAACTCAGGTTCCTTCAGTATCTTTTGCGTGTAGCCATTTGTTATCGCTTCTTGCAGTTGGGCGAATAACAGGTCTTGTTATAGACTGCGGTCATTTAGAATCCGTCGCACTTCCTGTGAGCTGTCATTGTGGCATCGACCTTTCTTCTGTTTTGACTCCAAGTAGATATTTGCTGCAAGACCTTTGTTCCCACAAATACAAACGACACCGATCGCCGGGGCACGACTAACCTCCCATATTCGCGCTCTGCTTCTAATGTTCACCACTTACCTTCCACCACCAACATCACTGAGTGCAGCCATCAGCGTTCCTGCTGCAAACCGATCCACTCGCGTTCCTCAAGAGGTCCTGACAGATGCTGTTGTTGAAGAGATCAAAACTCGGTGTTGTTTCGT